>CM077034.1:14443718-14458718 GCA_039090855.1 Macrothele yani | reverse complement strand
CATAATACGGACTGAAAGTTCAGAGAGAGAGAGAGAGAGAGAGCGAGAGAGAGAGAGAGAGAGAAAGACACACGAACGCTACCGTAAAGACAAAACGATTATCTCAAAGAAGTATTTGCTTTAAGCTTAAGAAAAAGACCATAATACGGACTGAAAGTTCAGAGAGAGAGAGAGAGAGAGGGTACGACACACGAACATTACCGTAAAGACAAAACGATTATCTCAAACAAGTATTTGCTTTAAGCTTAAGAAAAAGACCATAATACGGACTGAAAATTCAGAGAGAGAGAGAGAGAGAGAGGAAGACACGCAAACACTACCGTAAAGACAAAACGATTATCTCAAAGAAGTATTTGCTTTAAGCTTAAGAAAAAGACCATAATACGGACTGAAAGTTCAGAGAGAGAGAGGGAAGACACACGAACATTACCGTAAAGACAAAACGATTATCTCAAAGAAGTATTTGCTTTAAGCTTAAGAAAAAGACCATGATACGGACTGAAAGTTCAGAGAGAGAGAGAGAGGAAGACACGCGAACACTACCGTAAAGACAAAACGATTATCTCAAAGAAGTATTTGCTTTAAGCTTAAGAAAAGACCATAATACGGACTGAAAGTTCAGAGAGAGAGAGAGAGAGAGAGAGAGAGAGAGAGAGAGAGAGAGAGAGAGAGAGAGAGAGAGAGAAGACACGCAAACACTACCGTAAACACAAAACGATTATCTCAAAGAAGTATTTGCTTTAAGCTTAAGAAAAAGACCATAATACGGACTGAAAGTTCAGAGAGAGAGAGAGAGAGAGAGGGAGAGAGAGAAAGACACACGAACGCTACCGTAAAGACAAAACGATTATCTCAAAGAAGTATTTGCTTTAAGCTTAAGAAAAAGACCATGATACGGACTGAAAGTTCAGAGAGAGAGAGAGAGAGAGAGAGAGAAAGACACACGAACGCTGCCGTAAAGACAAAACGATTATCTCAAAGAAGTATTTGCTTTAAGCTTAAGAAAAAGACCATGATACGGACTGAAAGTTCAGAGAGAGAGAGAGAGAGAGAGAGAGAGAGAGAGAGAGAGAAGACACACGAACGCTACCGTAAAGACAAAACGATTATCTCAAAGAAGTATTTGCTTTAAGCTTAAGAAAAAGACCATCATACGGACTGAAAGTTCAGAGAGAGAGAGAGAGAGAGAGAGAGAGAGAGGAAGACACGCGAACACTACCGTAAAGACAAAACGATTATCTCAAAGAAGTATTTGCTTTAAGCTTTAGAAAAAGACCATAATACGGACTGAAAGTTCAGAAAGAGAGAGAGAGAGAGAGAGGAAGACACACGAACACTACCGTAAAGACAAAACGATTATCTCAAAGAAGTATTTGCTTTAAGCTTAAGAAAAAGGCCATAATACGGACTGAAAGTTCAGAGAGAGAGAGAGAGAGAGAGAGAGAGAGAGAGAGAGGAAGACACGCAAACACTACCGTAAAGACAAATCGATTATCTCAAAGAAGTATTTGCTTTAAGCTTAAGAAAAAGACCATAATACGGACTGAAAGTTCAGAGAGAGAGAGAGAGAGAGAGAGAGAGAGAGAGAGAGAGAGAGAGAGAGAGAGAGGAAGACACGCCAACACTACCGAAAAGACAAAACGATTATCTCAAAGAAGTATTTGCTTTAAGCTTAAGAAAAAGACCATAATACGGATGAAAGTTCACAGAGAGAGAGAGAGAGGGGAAGACACACGAACACTACCGTAAAGACAAAACGATTATCTCAAAGAAGTATTTGCTTTAAGCTTAAGAAAAAGACCATAATACGGACTGAAAGTTCAGAGAGAGAGAGAAAGACACACGAACGCTACCGTAAAGACAAAACGATTATCTCAAAGAAGTATTTGCTTTAAGCTTAAGAAAAGACCATGATACGGACTGAAAGTTCAGAGAGAGAGAGAGAGAGAGAGAGAGAGAGAGAGAAAGACACACGAACGCTACTGTAAAGACAAAACGATTATCTCAAAGAAGTATTTGCTTTAAGCTTAAGAAAAAGACCATGATACGGACTGAAAGTTCAGAGAGAGAGAGAGAGAGAGGAAGACACACGAACGCTACCGTAAAGACAAAACGATTATCTCAAAGAAGTATTTGCTTTAAGCTTAAGAAAAAGACCATAATACGGACTGAAAGTTCAGAGAGAGAGAGAGAGAGAGAGAGAGAGAGAGAGAGAGAGAGAGAAAGACACACGAACACTACCGTAAAGACAAAACGATTATCTCAAAGAAGTATTTGCTTTAAGCTTAAGAAAAAGACCATGATACGGACTGAAAGTTCAGAGAGAGAGAGAGAGAGAGAGAGAGAGAGGAAGACACGCAAACACTACCGTAAAGACAAAACGATTATCTCAAAGAAGTATTTGCTTTAAGCTTTAGAAAAAGACCATAATACGGACTGAAAGTTCAGAAAGAGAGAGAGAGAGAGAGAGAGGAAGACACACGAACACTACCGTAAAGACAAAACGATTATCTCAAAGAAGTATTTGCTTTAAGCTTAAGAAAAATACCATAATACGGACTGAAAGTTCAGAGAGAGAGAGAGAGAGAGAGAGAGAGAGAGAGAGAGAGGAAGACACGCAAACACTACCGTAAAGACAAAACGATTATCTCAAAGAAGTATTTGCTTTAAGCTTAAGAAAAAGACCATAATACGGACTGAAAGTTCAGAGAGAGAGAGAGAGAGAGAGAGAGAGAGAGAGAGAGAGGAAGACACGCAAACACTACCGTAAAGACAAAACGATTATCTCAAAGAAGTATTTGCTTTAAGCTTAAGAAAAAGACCATAATACGGATGAAAGTTCACAGAGAGAGAGGGGGGAAGACACACGAACACTACCGTAAAGACAAAACGATTATCTCAAAGAAGTATTTGCTTTAAGCTTAAGAAAAAGACCATAATACGGACTGAAAGTTCAGAGAAGAGAGAGAGAGGAAGACACACGAACACTACCGTAAAGACAAAACGATTATCTCAAAGAAGTATTTGCTTTAAGCTTAAGAAAAAGACCATAATACGGACTGAAAGTTCAGAGAAAGAGAGAGAGGAAGACACGCGAACACTACCGTAAAGACAAAACGATTATCTCAAAGAAGTATTTGCTTTAAGCTTAAGAAAATGACCATAATACGGACTGAAAGTTCAGAGAGAGAGAGAGAGAGAGAGAGGAAGACACACGAACACTACCGTAAAGACAAAACGATTATCTCAAAGAAGTATTTGCTTTAAGCTTAAGGAAATGACCATAATACGGACTGAAAGTTCAGTGAGAGAGAGAGAGGAAGATACACGAACACTACCGTAAAGACAAAACGATTATCTCAAAGAAGTATTTGCTTTAAGCAAGAAAAAGACCATAATACGGACTGAAAGTTCAGAGAGAGAGAGAGAGAGAGGAAGACACACGAACACTACCGTAAAGACAAAACGATTATCTCAAAGAAGTATTTGCTTTAAGCTTAAGAAAAAGACCATAATACGGACTGAAAGTTCATAGAGAGAAAGAGAAAGAGAAAGAGGAGTGAAGAGAGAGAGAGAGAGAGAGAGAGAGAAAGAGAGAGGGAAAGAGAGAGAAAGATAGAGAGAAGGAAAAGAGAGAGGGATAGAGAGAAAGAGAAAAAGAGAGAGACAGGAAAGAGATAGAGAAAGAGAAAAGAAGGAGATAGAGAAAGAGAGAAAATGGGAGAGAGAGAGAAAGAGAGAAAATGAGGGGGAGAGGGAGAAGAGAAAAAGAGAGAGAAAGAGAAGAGAGAGAGTAAAAAGTGTTAAAATCTACGATTTTCTTTCCCGGGAGAAGAGGTTTAGGTTGCATTGTGACTCTTATAACAGCTTATTCACAAAATGATAAAAAGATACCTGCTTAGAGAATATTTTGTCATTGCGAGTATTTTTGTGTAGGAAATATAATAAGGATCCCTCTAAAATAAATTGGTATAAACAGTTTTTCCTCCTGATACATGTTTAGTGATTGATTTTTAATGCACAGTGGATTAACTGACAAATTAGTGACATTCTAAACTTTTATACGCGTTCATATATGAAAGCTGCCCTTTTTTTTTTATTTCTTGTAATGTTGGAAAAGTGGCCTCCATATGTAGTCCGAAAGTAACTTGGATATTGTTCTTTTTATTTCCTTAAATTTAAGTATCAGGTTTTCACACAAATTGTTGGATATATAAAAATAAGGGACCGCAAAATGATGTAATTTATTTTGCTATTTCATGAATGCGGAAAAGATTAAGATGGTTACAAAAATCATTTCGAATCTGCAAATCTCAGTGTCCGTACGACGAACAGGGGGGGGGGATAACGTATTCAAAAATGGGGAGATTGGAAACAAACAAACAAATTTCAAAACTATATTTTTAAGGGCCTTGCACCCCAAAAGTTACAAAAAAAAAATGTAGTTAATTTTATTTTTACCGAAAATTATTTTGTTTTCTAAACTGCGGGGCCCCCTAAAGGCGCGGGGCACGGGGCGACCTCCCCGTTTGCTCCTATGGTCCAGCCGGCCCTGATTCTGGGACATATAATTCTTAATATTCAAAAACTGAACTCCTATTCACATGTTCTTTGGAAGCTTGTTAATGGCCTTTTAGGCTATTAACAAGCTTCCAAGGAACATGGCATCCGTGAAAGAGAAAAATAAAAGAACGGAATTACAGTTGAAGTACTAATGAAGAAATCACTAATTGTTTAAAAAATAATAATAATATGAAGTGATATGAAAAAACAGCAAATAAAGTTTCAAAACTTATAATAGAAAACTGAAATGCATAAATATAAAATAATTTTAACGGAAGCTTTTTCTGTAATACTCTGATCATTTTAATTAAAAATGCAATTTGAGCTCACCTCAAGTTAAGTAGACTAAAGTTAGTGAGCTCCTTGTGCTGCACATGCCTGCTGCACAAGGAGCTCACTAACTTTAGATCTTAGGAGAAAGTAAAAAAGTATTTAGGGTGTTAATCTGGCGATCTTAGAAGAAAGTAAAACGTATTTAGTGTGTTAATCTGGAGATCTTAGAAGAAAGTAAAAGTATTTAGTGTGTTAATCTGGCGATCTTAAAAGAAAGTAAAAAAGTATTTAGTGTGTTAATCTGGCGATCTTAGAAGAAAGTAAAAAGTATTTAGTGTGTTAATCTGGCGATCTTAGAAGAAAGTAAAAAAGTATTTAGTGTGTTAATCTGGCGATCTTAGAAGAAAGTAAAAAGTATTTAGTGTGTTAATCTGGCGATCTTAGAAGAAAGTAAAAAGTATTTAGTGTGTTAATCTGGCGATCTTAGAAGAAAGTAAAAAGTATTTAGTGTGTTAATCTGGCGATCTTAGAAGAAAGTAAAAAGTATTTAGTGTGTTAATCTGGCGATCTTAGAAGAAAGTAAAAAGTATTTAGTGTGTTAATCTGGCGATCTTAGAAGAAAGTAAAAAGTATTTAGTGTGTTAATCTGGCGATCTTAGAAGAAAGTAAAAAGTATTTAGTGTGTTAATCTGGCGATCTTAGAAGAAAGTAAAAAGTATTTAGTGTGTTAATCTGGCTATCTTAGAAGAAAGTAAAAAGTATTTAGTGTGTTCATCTGACGATCTTAGAAGAAAGTAAAAAAGTATTTAGTGTGTTAATCTGGCGATCTTAGAAGAAAGTAAAAAGTATTTAGTGTGTTAATCTGGCGATCTCAGAAGAAAGTAAAAAGTATTTAGTGTGTTAATCTGGCTATCTTAGAAGAAAGTAAAAAGTATTTAGTGTGTTCATCTGACGATCTTAGAAGAAAGTAAAAAAGTATTTAGTGTGTTAATCTGGCGATCTTAGAAGAAAGTAAAAAAGTATTTAGTGTGCTCATTCTCGAATTGCCCCCCCCCCTTAAAAATCAAATTGCCCCCCTGTGGGGCGTGCGCCCAACGTTGGGAACCACTGCTCTAAACGTCGGACATCAAAATTTCGCAAAAGAAAAATAAAATTGTTGTAGTGTACTCTCGCATGAATATTCCGAATAGCTGTTTCAGAAAATTGAATTCGGATCTCTTAATAATAAAAAAAAAGAGAAAAACTCACTCTTCAAGACTGCTGTAATGAAGGGCACCGACCAATTCAGAGAGAGAGTCTCCATGTCTCGACAACCGTCTGAATGGGCGGTTCCAAAGATATCACGGCGATTTAGCAGTGATGTTTTTTTCTCATAAGATTGCGAAGAATGGCACATGTACCGGAATAATAGCAGAGTCGGGATGATGATTTTTAATGAAAGAAAGAAAGAACAATGAAAAAAAAATAGAAAGAGAACGCTAAACCTTTTTTTTTTTTGTTTTTTTTATTCCACAAGGCAAAGCAGTTTTAGAAATGGGATATTTGTGAGTTAGTGGATATTCTTCAACACGGAAGATTTAAAGCACATACATCAAAACACTAAACTCGAACGTGGCAAGCTCATAAGACAAACAAAATGTATTGACATAACAAACCTTAAAAAACACCATAATACCTTCAAGTTGGAACTGAAGAACAGGTTCTCTGCTTTAGAAGGCCTAACATCGGAAGAAGTGGATATTTCTGAAGTTAACAGAAAAGTAACCAAAGCTCTTATGGAAACAGCAACAAAATTAGCTGGGTCTAAGAACAAGTTGCATGTAAACAAATTATCAGGAAAAACCAAAATGTTGATGCAAAAAAGAAGAGAGATGAGGACAACTAAAGAAGATGTGACTTCCAAAGTGGAATATATAGAGCTATGCAAGACAGTACGAAAAAGTATCACTGAAGACTTGAGGAAATTCAACTGTGAACTAGTGAGGAAAGCAATTGAAAACAACCAAAGCCTAAAGATAGCAAAGGGACATCTCAGTAAGGGAAGAAAACAGATTATGGCACTGAGAAAAGAAGATGGTTCTGTAACAAGAAATAGAGGCGAAATTTTGACAAGAGTGAAAGATTTCTACTCCAAATTATATGAAAGGGATGATACATGTACTCCAGACATCATGAAAGGTACCAGAGTTCTTCAAGTCCTCCCAGCAGAAGTTGCTCATGCAATCAAGAACATGAAGCAGGGGAAAGCTCCAGGAGAAGATGGAATTACTGTAGACATCATACAAGAAGCAAGTGGAGAAATCGAAACAGTACTCGCCCAAATTTTCACTCGATGCCTTAATGAAGGGAAGATTCCTGAGGATTGGAACAACGCTACAATGATCCTGCTACATAAGAAAGGTGACATTGAGGATCTCAGGAACTACAGACCTATCAGCCTCCTATCAGTGGTTTATGAAATCTTCACAAAAGTTCTTTCACACCGCTTGAAGGTGACACTGGACATGGCTCAACCGAGAGAACAAGCTGGATTCAGGAGTGGCTACAGCACAATAGATCATATCCACGTACTGAGAGAACTAATTGAAAGAGCGAGGGAATATGAACTTCCATTGTGCATGGCTTTTATCGATTATGAAAAAGCCTTTGATTCGGTGAAACCATCAGCAGTTGCAATGGCTCTGAAATCCTGCGGTATTGAAGATGCATACATTAATATTATTAATAACATCTATGAAAATGCAAGTGCAAAGATTCTGCTGTTTGAAAATACAACACACATAAAAATTGGAAAAGGAGTGAGACAAGGTGACACCATATCTCCGAAGCTCTTTAATGCCACATTGGAAAATGTCTTTCAATCACTGAACTGGGAAAACAAAGGCATAAAGATTAATGGAGATTATCTAACCCTCCTTCGTTTTGCTCATGACGTAGTCATCAGCAACTACCCCATCAGAGCTGCAGAGTATGATCCAGGAGCTTGCTGACAGGAGTAAGGAAGTGGGATTAAAAATGAACTTTCAGAAGACAAAAGTGATGTTCAATGCTTTTACACGAAATGAAGATTTATCGATTGATGGAGAAAAGCTGGAGATAACAGACACGTACGTTTATCTTGGACAGCAGATATCAAGTGAGGGTCACATTGGTGAAGAAATTAATCGGCGGGCAAAACTTGCCTGGAGAGCTTTTGGAAGAAACAGCATAATTTTCAAGCGCAATATGCCATTATGTCTTAAAAGGAAAGTGTTTGATCAATGCATCCTTCCAGTGCTTACGTATGGTGCAGAGACGTGGACCTTAGCTAAAAGAGACATACAAAGGCTGCAGACAACTCAAAGTAGCATGGAGAGGTGCATGCTTGGTGTAGCCAGGAGAGATAAGAAGAGGAACACGTGGATCCGAAAAATGACAAGAGTGGAAGACATCATGATCAGAGTTAAATCCCTGAAATGGCAATGGGCTGGACATACTGCCAGAAGAACAGACCATCGATGGACAGCCGAAATTTTAGATTGGATTCCAAGGGACAGGAAAAGACCCAGAAGAAGACCACATGGAAGATGGGTGGATGAAATTCGAAAGTATGCGGGAGTGACATGGAGGAGACTGGCACAAGACAGACCGTTGTGGAGGAAACTTGGGGAGACCTTCGTCCAGCAGTGGATTGATAATGGTTGACAATGATGATGATGATGATGATGATGATACACCTATGAACTAGTGAGGAAAGCAATTGTAAACAACCAAAACCTAAAGATAGCAAAGGGACATCTCAGAGAGGGAAGAAAACAGATTATGGCACTGAGAAAAGAAGATGGTTCTTTAACAAGAAATAGCGGCGAAATTTTGACAAGAGTAAAAGATTTCTACTCCAAATTATATGAAAGGGATGATACATGTACTCCAGACATCATGAAAGGTACCAGAGTTCTTCCAGTCCTCTCAGCAGAAGTTGCACATGCTAAAGGTTAACCAACTAAGTATTAACTGACATGGTGAGAATTTTTGTATATCTCATTTTTTCTATGTGTCTCACTTTTTTTCTTTATAACTGCTGTTCTAATACAAAATCCTTCATAAAAGTTATTGCGTTACATTCTTGATGAAATTATCTTTCCATTGATATATACTTTTATGGTATTACTCCAAACGAAAATTCTGGTATCAGCCATCAAACCTCAAAAATACACTATTTCGAAAAGGTTTCCACAATTGTAGTCACTACTGTATATGTGAAGTATAAAACTCTCAGTGCTATACACAGTGCGTCAAAGAATTTTTAAGACTGGCGCTAGATTTCAGCCTACGGTGGCGCCACTAGTGTAATCGGGAATGCGTTATAAACCGTGACCATCTGCTTGCTTTCTGCCAAAAGTACTGCGCAGTTGTTAAAGTAACTCAAACGAAACGGCCGTTCATTAGAGAAGTCAAATTTATTTCATGTTGAATTATTAAGATGGAACAAAGGGCTGTTATTAAATTTAACGCAAAACTTGGTAAAAGTGCCTACGTACCAAATGATGAAACAAGTTTACGGTGAGTTTTGTTTAAGTAGATCAAATGTTTTCCTGTGGCACAAACGTTTTTTTGGACGGAAAAGATACGCTAGAAGATGATAAGCATACCGGAAGACCAAGTTCATCTAGGACACCTGAGATTATTGAAAATGTGCGTGATTTCGTGGCAAACAATCGATGTGCGTCACTAAGAATGATGGAAGAGTCTTTAAACATCAACAAAGAAACGATTCGAACCATCCTGCATGAAGATTTGGGCAAAACAAAAGTCTGTGCTAAATTTGTTCCACACACGTTAACCAATGAACTAAAATCAAGGAGAAGTGCACATTGCAGAGACATCATTTCAGCCGCTGAAAATGATCCAAAGTTCTTAAAATCGATTGTTACTGGTGATGAAACATGGTGTTTTCAATATGATCCTGAAACAAAGCGACAAAGTGCGGAATGGAAGTAAAAAAGCTCGCCACAAGCCAAAAAAACAAGAAAAGTTCCATCGAAAATCAAAACAACGCTCATTACATTCTTCGATAGCAAGGTTATTATCCACAAAGAATTTGTTCCAAGTGGACAAACAAGTTTTATTTAAATGTTTTGAGGCGTTTGATGGGCAGAATTCGTCGCATTTGTCCAGAATATCGGGATGAAAACAGTTGGTGTTTGTTGCACGATAATGCACCCAGTCACACCTCACTTCTTGTTCGTCGATTTTTAGCAAAAAATAACGTCTGTGTGTTGAATCATCCACCGTTTTCACCTGATTTAGCACCCTGCGACTTTTCTTTATTCCCAAAACTTAAAATGACGTTAAAAGGGTGTTTTTTGGATGATACTTCGACCATAGAAACAGCTTCGACGCGTGCTTTGGAGGCAATTGCGCAAAGTGAAGGCATTCGAATCATTATTAAATCGCTGTAACAAGTGCATTGAAGCCGGAGCGACTTATTTTAAATAACAAACCAAAACAAATTATAATTTCTTGTTTCTATTTCATTTTACAGACCCAGTCTTAAAAATTCTTTGCCACACTGTTTATGTTGGATTTCGTCAAATGTTGCTGAACCAATAAAAGGTTATCGTAAGTTTGACTTCTGCATATGTTTTATCTGGCCGTGAAACCTTAATTCAAGCTATCTCGTGCAATTATTGCATCGTATTCTCATTTAGTTCAAAATTTTCTTATTCATGGTTTTAGACAAAGCGTAACACCAATGTAGCACACGAAAAAGGGTTACGTTATATAACTGAAAAAAGCATGGTGACATACATGCTTGGTGTAAGCAGGAAAGGTAAGAAGAGAAACTTCTGGATCAGGAAACTGACAAGAGTGGAAGACATCATAATCAGAATAAAATCCCTGAAATGGTAATGGACTGGACATGTTGCAAGGAGAACAAACCGCCAATGGGCAACTGAAATTTTGAACTGGATTTCAACGGACAGGAAAACAACCAAAAAACGACGACGTGGAAGATGGCTGGATGTAATTCAAAAGCTTGAGGGAGTGACATGGAGGAGACTGGCTGATTGAGGAGGAAACTTGGGGAGACCTTCCTATAGGTATAAATTGATAATAGTTTAGTGATGATTATGATGATGAACCCATGTCGCACAGTAACGTTGTTTCAACGTTCAAATTTGGGTTTGGTAGTTAATAACTGGTTTCTGGTTGGTATAAAACCTTTTTAAAACGTTGATATGTGGTTAACAGCTGGACGTTGAAACAGTGGACGTTTTACAACGTTTATGAAACGTTTCAGTAAAGTTGATATATTTGTGTTGAAATCGTGGAATTTTTTAAAACGATTTTAAAACGTTGAAAATCAGGCTCAGATCTCAACGCCATCTATCAAAAAAACTTAAAAACTAATGATAAACGCACCTAATTTTAATAGAAAGTGGTAACTTTTTTACATAAGTACTAAATTTCTAAAAGGACATGAACTATTATTTATAGAAGAAAAAGGAAGATTTTGTTTTAGGAAGGGTTTTATTAACACATAATTATGTGTTGAAAAACCCTCAATTTTTTGGCAGACATCATATTTTATTTCTTGAGTCTATTTCCAGTTTTTTTCATATAGCATAATCTAGCTTATAATGAATAAAATTCTCCGGCTGGACGTGTAGTGCAGAAAAGCTTAGGTTAAGTCACGTTAGGGTTATTGAAAGGTTACTTGACGTAGCTAAAGTGTGCTTAATCTTCAAAGTGCTAGAGTTTGTTTAGGTAAGACACGCACGTGCAATAAATTCCAAGAATATGGAATTTATTTTTACTCAGCGTTCCTCATTATCTTGAATATCAGTAATATAACTTCGGTTTCAGTACCTTGAAGGCTCCTTATTAGAGCCGTAAACACAATTTTCCCTGAACTTAACGTAAAAATTAAAGTAAACGTACTCACTTTTAACCTTTTATTGGGGAGCTCCTGGTATTACTCAAATACACACTCCAAAATAACACAAATACTGATAGCCCGAACTTTCGTACTATCGTAGAAAAGTAGGTAAATCGCATATCAATAATCAGGAAGAACCTGTCACATATAAAACGAAGCTCTCTCGCATCCTTGAGCGCGCCTATATATATACTACATACCACCACGTCATGACTTACACTCGTTGCCACATATAATTAAGCGGGAGAAACAACATCTCGTTAATTGAGAAGATAATTTGCATAGGAAAATAAAATAAGAGATAGTAAAATCAAAAAGAAACTGAATCTGGAGTATAAGTTACAAGCTTCCTGTTTTGGTGTACATGAAAAACCGTTTAGTGGAAACCACGTGGCAGAACTTCAAACTGGCAGAAGATTTTCTATTGCCTTTTGCGTTGTTTAAAAGGTATGTAAGTCTTGTTTAAATAGCCTAGTCGGTGAGTGGTGTTTTCTTACGCGGAATGTTATTAATTATTTCTCTCTAGGATGAAACGGCAGTTCTAAGTTGTTTAGGCTCTCGCTACTTGAAAGCTTCGTCTTCTTGTGGAGACTCACGAAGATGCTTAAATCTTCTTCAAAATAAGTATTGGCATATTTAAAGGATAGCAGGTAGTATACCGAGGGACTTTATTGACGATCAGCCATATACAAGGGCATGCAATGATCACTTTAGTTGCAGGAATTTTTCTTTGTTAAATGCTATATGAATGCAGAAGCCGTTAGGTACAATGAAAACGCCACATCAACCCATCTTTAACCAAAAATCAACCTTTCGGAGTTACTTTAGTAGCGTTAGAAAACAGCTTTTCAATGTTTCATAAAAATTAAAATGGGTTTCTCGAATGGTAGATATAACCGTTTATCAACCAGACATCCTGCTGGTGTTTTTTCAACGTTTTCTTTGCAACGTTTCTCCAACCAACCCAATAACCATTTCTGAACGTTAAAACAACCAATTTTTCTTTTTTGATTGGAGGTTTAACGACCACCGTGAGCAACTCAATGGTTTATAAGCAGTCGCCTGTCCCTAATTTAGGGTCACTGGTTCCAGGGAAGGGAGAGAGCCAGTGCCGTAAGACAAACACAACATCCATGCCCGACGGGATTCGAACCCGGACTCCTTAAGGACGAATGATCAGAGGCCAACGCCTTAGACCACTGCGCCACCGGGGCGGCACATGGGTTTTAGTAAAGAGATTGCTTAATTTTGTGTGTGTGTGTTTTTATTGTCGGTTTAACGACCACTGTGAGCAACTCAATGGGCTATAAGCAGTCGCCCATCCAATTTAGGGTCACTGGTTCCAGGAAAGGGAGAGAGCCAGTGCCGTAAGACAAAAACAGCATCCATGCCTCACCGGGATTCGAATCTGGACCCCTTTCGGACGAAAGATAGAAGCCATCGCTTAGTCCACTGCGCCACGGGGGCACCTAGTTTTGTGTTAGGAGAGGAAAATAATTACAGCTGGTTTTACTACTTTTTCTGGGAACAACTGCTGCGGTTTAAAGTGATTTCGTTTCATGACGTGCTTTCCCAAAACGGAATATTGTCCTAAACCGAGGTAGGACTGCAGGTCACAGGTGAAAGGCTTGGCAAGTCGTATCAGCTCTGCAGGATATTCACATGGAAAAATAGATCATAAAAATGTTTTGAAGCTGTCTGGCCAATGCCCTGAGAAATACTGTGTGAAGAGAGAGGTTCTTCTGAACTGTAGGGGTTTTGGCTCCATTCAAAGGCGCCACCACCCACGCGCTTTCCAATTAGTACGGTAATAAAAGAAGGCACAATCTCCCATAGCTATGTTTCTGCATTCAACACCCCCCTTCCCCCAATCACCACCACCACCTCTCCATACAGTTTACACCTCCATTTCTTTCACAGATGAACCTGCAAATGCAAATTAAGGCACCGACTTCTTCGGCTAGGGAGAAAGAAGGAGAGAACAGCAGCGATCTTCTACCTTTACATTATGCAGGTTTCATTTTTGAAAACTTACACAAAACCAGTTATGCATTTGTTACAAATTTTGAAGATGACAATCCGATTTTCGGCGTAAATGTGACAAGGATGGTAAGTCAGATAATATCCGAAAACTTGAAAATTTTCATCATCCTGGAGCGGGACTCGAAACCGCGTCTCCCAGAAAACGCCCGGGCATGCTAACCACTACACCACCCAGAACGACAAAGTTTCAAGCTTCCGATCAATTTGAATTTAACGAACACAGGATTTGCCAGTCGAAGCAACCGGCATTCATGTTTAGCGAATCTGGAGGTTAAGAATCTTTTCCCGTGTTTGCCCGGAGAAGCAGATAAATCATGAAAGAAATACGGGATTACGCCATATAATACAAATTTTGAAGATGACAATCCAATTTTTAGCGTAAATGTGACAAGGATGGTAAGTCAGATAATATCCGAAAACTTGAAAATTTTCATGATGATGGTTAAATTCAAGTTGATCGGAAACTTGAAACTTGGTCGTTCTGGGTGGTGTAGTGGTTAGCATACCCGGGCGTTTTCTGGGAGACGCGGGTTCGAGTCCAGCTCCAGGGCGATGAACATTTTCAAGTTTTCGAATATTATCTGACTTACCATCCTTGTCACATTTACGCCAAAAATCGGATTGTCATCTTCAAAATTTGTATTATATGGCGTAATCCCGTATTTCTTTCATGATTTATCTGCTTCTCCGGGCAAACACGGGATAAGATTCTTAACCTCCAGATTCGCTAAACATGAATGCCGGTTTCTTCGACTAGCGAATCCTCTGATGGTTAAATTTAAATTGATCGGAAACTTGAAACTTGGTCGTTCTGGGTGGTGTAGTGGTTAGCATACCCGGGCGTTTTCTGGGAGACGCGGGTTCGAGTCCAGCTCCAGGGCGATGAACATTTTCAAGTTTTCGAATATTATCTGACTTACCATCCTTGTCACATTTACGCCAAAAATCGGATTGTCATCTTCAAAATTTGTATTATATGGCGTAATCCCGTATTTCTTTCATGATTTATCTGCTTCTCCGGGCAAACACGGGATAAGATTCTTAACCTCCAGATTCGCTAAACATGAATGCCGGTTTCTTCGACTAGCGAATCCTCTGATGGTTAAATTTAAATTGATCGGAAACTTGAAACTTGGTCGTTCTGGGTGGTGTAGTGGTTAGCATACCCGGGCGTTTTCTGGGAGACGCGGGTTCGAGTC
>CM077034.1:13481204-13754431 GCA_039090855.1 Macrothele yani | reverse complement strand
ATGTCATTGGACACAAAAGATCTGCAATATATGCTGAAAATGTGCCCACATTTAGAAGAACTGTCACTGAATTATATTTCCTTGAATTGTACAGTATTGTGCAACGAGCCCTTCCGACGTATTCCGTGTCTCAGGAATTTACACAAGCTGCAAATAAAATTGAATGGTGACCGGAATTCGATGGTTGTGAAAGAAGTCTTCAAGATTATTTGTGAAGCCAGAAACATAACGGAACTGACATTGATAATCCCTGAAGAAAAAAATGTTGTTCTTGATTCATTGTCAAAAATAGATTTCCAATTCTTGAACAAAGCAGTTTGCTTCGACAGTCAAACACACAGGAGTTACCTATGGGTTAATAAAAATTTCGAACACAACTGAATGTAAAAAAATTGAGCTGTTTCATTAAAGAGTTGAAATGATATCTACTTCGTTAATTCTTCGCCGATGAAAATGTATTTTTGAAAACTGTTTCCTTATCAGGCAAAGAAACAAAACAAAACATATCTTTCTTTTTTCTTATGAATGAGTTTTTATGTGTAGAAGAATAAGGCAATAATAAAACGTCTTATAATTTTAAGCCAAAGTATAGCAAATAAAGCAAAAATAAAACAACTTATGTTTCTAAGTGAAGGGTACAGAATATTAAGGCAATAATAAACCAACTGATGTGTCTAAGTCAAGGGTTTAGAATAATAATGCAATAATAAACCAACTTATGTGTATAAGTCAAGGGTAAAGAATAATCCCATAATAAACCAAATGATGTGCCTAAGTCAAGGGTAAAGAATAATCCCATAATAAACCAAATGATGTGCCTAAGTCAAAGCTATAGAATAATAAGTCAATGATAAACCAAACTATGTGTCTAAGTGAAGGGTTTAGAATAATAAGGCAATAATAAACCAACTTAAGGGTATAAGTGAAGGGTAAAGAATAATCCAAAAATAAACCAAATGATGTGCCTAAATCAAGGCTATAGAATAATAAGCCAATGATAAACCAGATTATGTGTCTAAGTCAAGGGTATAGAATAATAAGGAAATAATAAACCAACTTATGTTTCTAAGTCAAGGCTGTAGAATAACAAAGCAATAATAAACCAACTGATGTGTCTAAGTCAAGGGTTTAGAATAATAAAGCAATAATAAACCAACTTATGTGTATAAGTCAAGGGTATAGAATAATCCAATAATAAACCAAATGATGTGTCTAAGTCAAGGCGACACGTGCTTTCTTTCATTGGTCACACCTTACATACTCTCCAAGCCAGCTCACGTCACGTGCCTTCTTTCATTGGTCACACCTTATATACTCTCCAAGCCAGCTCACGACACGTGCCTTCTTTCATTGGTCACACCTTGTATACTCTCCATGCCAGCTTACGACACGTGCCTTCTTTCATTGGTCACACCTTATATACTCTCCAAGTCAGCTCACTACACGTGTCTTCTTCCTTTGGTCACACCTCATATACTCTCCAAGCAAAATCACGACACGTGCCTTCTTCCATTGGTCACACCTCATTAACTCTCCAAGCCAGCTCACGACACGTGCCTTTTTCCATTGGTCACACCTCCAAGCCTCATATACTCTCCAAGCCAACTCACAACACGTGCCTTCTTTCATTGGCAATAAGTTGTTGATGTCAAAATTACGAGGTGGTCACAATACTGTGACTTGACTGTGTTTAATACCTGATTACTTTAGAGATTTTTTCTGGCCTTTACTGCTTCACACTATGAAACTGCATCGTCAAAGTTAAGTTAATATTTTTTTTGCCTTGCGTATCTGGGTACACCTAAATTGCTGAGTTCTAGACTCGGGCCTTGAAGGCCTAAGCCTAAATTAGGCCTGGGTGGAGTAACTGTCTGGTCTGAGATAAGGCTCAATGGACGAACAGAGCTCCTTGCTTTGGAGAAGGGTCAATGAATGGCCAACGCTATTGTGAATAGGTCATTTACATGACATGTAACGCTGTTTCGTGGTGCTGTGGGAAGTTCTTTCGTTTTTATGGACGATAACGACCGTCCTCATGTATCGTCATGTGTTAATTATCTGTTCGAGAGCGAGGGGATCGACCGAATGGAGCTGCCTGCCTACTCCCCCGATCTGAATTCTATCGAAAGTGCTTGGGACCGTCTGTTGGGGAACGGTTTCAATGTATTGATGAACGCGATCCCCTTTCTCGCACAGAAAGAAAAATGGACGCTGAAAGATAAATGGAATCTAAGATCCCTCAGGATCTTCTGGACAATCTGTTAAAAAGCATGGCTTGCCGATACCAATCGTGCATTGCAGTCAGGGAAGGACATACTCTATATAAAAATGATCCACAAAACATAACTTCTCTTTTTGTCAATCTTAGTAGCTATTGTGAGTCAAAGTCAGAAAATGGTACAGAAATTGGGTCGAAAGTTTTGCAATATGTTCATAAACGCATGTGCTGTTGCTGGTGTCTCACGTGTTTAAACTAGTTCAAGCCGCGCACTCCAGACAATCGAAAGGAATGTAAAGTGGTAGTCGTTGCTGTTGACAACATTCCATGTTATAACGAAGTAAATTTCACCGTCACTTTTTTGGTCCAATGCCGGGGATCGAACCCACTTATTCCGGAACAAGTCGCTCTACCAACTGAGCTACGCAGACGTTCGTTCTCGCTGCTATCTGCCTTTATGTCGTGCGCGTCCTGCGGGGCAGGCATGTCCCATCTTCTACCCCACCCCCGAAAAGAGGGCCGGGGGCGTGGCCTACGGGTCAGCCGTGACCACGAATCGTTGCAGGCAGCCATCCGCTGTAAAACGTGCACTTGAAAACTCCCACTCAATCTGGTGTGGCCGCCCTGGTGGCGCAGTGGTCTAAGCGATGGCCTCTGATCATTCATCCGTAAGGGGTCCGGGTTCGAATCCCGGTGAAGCATGGATGTTGTGTTTGTCTTGCGGCACTGGCTCTCTCCCTTCCCTGGAAGCAGTGACTCTAAATTAGGGACAGGCGACTGCTTATAGCCCATTGAGTTGCTCACGGTGGTCGTTAAACCTCCAATCAATCAATGGATATTGTGTTTGTCTTACGGCACTGGCTCTCTCCCTTCCCTGGAACCAGTGACCCTAAATTAGGGACGGGCGACTGCTTATAGCCCATTGAGTTACTCACGGTGGTCGTTAAACCTCCAATCAATCAATGGATATTGTGTTTGTCTTACGGCACTGGCTCTCTCCCTTCCCTGGAACCAGTGACCCTAAATTAGGGACGGGCGACTGCTTATAGCCCATTGAGTTGCTCACGGTGGTCGTTAAACCTCCAATCAATCAATGGATATTGTGTTTGTCTTACGGCACTGGCTCTCTCCCTTCCCTGGAACCAGTGACCCTAAATTAGGGACGGGCGACTGCTTATAGCCCATTGAGTTGCTCACGGTGGTCGTTAAACCTCCAATCAATCAATGGATATTGTGTTTGTCTTACGGCACTGGCTCTCTCCCTTCCCTGGAACCAGTGACCCTAAATTAGGGACGGGCGACTGCTTATAGCCCATTGAGTTGCTCACGGTGGTCGTTAAACCTCCAATCAATCAATGAATGGATGTTGCGTTTGTCTTACGGCACTGGCTCTCTCCTTCCCTGGAACCAGTGACCCTAAATTAGGGACGGGCGACTGCTTATAGCCCATTGAGTTGCTCACGGTGGTCGTTAAACCTCCAATCAATCAATGGATATTGTTTTTGTCTTACGGCACTGGCTCTCTCCCTTCCCTGGAACCAGTGACCCTAAATTAGGGACGGGCGACTGCTTATAGCCCATTGAGTTGCTCACGGTGGTCGTTAAACCTCCAATCAATCAATGAATGGATGTTGCGTTTGTCTTACGGCACTGGCTCTCCCTTCCCTGGAACCAGTGACCCTAAATTAGGGACGGGCGACTGCTTATAGCCCATTGAGTTGCTCACGGTGGTCGTTAAACCTCCAATCAATCAATGGATATTGTGTTTGTCTTACGGCGCTGGCTCTCTCCCTTCCCTGGAACCAGTGACCCTAAATTAGGGACTGGCGACTGCTTATAGCCCATTGAGTTGCTCACGGTGGTCGTTAAACCTCCAATCAATGAATGAATGGATGTTGCGTTTGTTTTACGGCACTGGCTCTCTCCCTTCCCTGGAACCAGTGACCCTAAATTAGGGACGGGCGACTGCTTATAGCCCATTGAGTTGCTCACGGTGGTCGTTAAACCTCCAATCAGTCAATGAATGGATGTTGTGTTTGTCTTACGGCACTGGCTCTCCTTCCCTGGAACCAGTGACCCTAAATTAGGGACGGGCGACTGCTTATAGCCCATTGAGTTGCTCACGGTGGTCGTTAAACCTCCAATCAATCAATGGATATTGTGTTTGTCTTTCGGCACTGGCTCTCTCCCTTCCCTGGAACCAGTGACCCTAAATTAGGGACGGGCGACTGCTTATAGCCCATTGAGTTGCTCACGGTGGTCGTTAAACCTCCAATCAATCAATGGATATTGTGTTTGTCTTACGGCACTGGCTCTCTCCCTTCCCTGGAACCAGTGACCCTAAATTAGGGACGGGCGACTGCTTGTAGCCCATTGAGTTGCTCACGGTGGTCGTTAAACCTCCAATCAATCAATGGATATTGTGTTTGTCTTACGGCACTGGCTCTCTCCCTTCCCTGGAGCCAGTGACCCTAAATTAGGGACGGGCGACTGCTTATAGCCCATTGAGTTGCTCACGGTGGTCGTTAAACCTCCAATCAATCAATGGATATTGTTTTTGTCTTACGGCACTGGCTCTCTCCCTTCCCTGGAACCAGTGACCCTAAATTAGGGACGGGCGACTGCTTATAGCCCATTGAGTTGCTCACGGTGGTCGTTAAACCTCCAATCAATCAATGAATGGATGTTGCGTTTGTCTTACGGCACTGGCTCTCTCCCTTCCCTGGAACCAGTGACCCTAAATTAGGGACGGGCGACTGCTTATAGCCCATTGGAGTTGCTCACGGTGGTCGTTAAACCTCCAATCAATCAATGGATATTGTGTTTGTCTTACGGCGCTGGCTCTCTCCCTTCCCTGGAACCAGTGACCCTAAATTAGGGACTGGCGACTGCTTATAGCCCATTGAGTTGCTCACGGTGGTCGTTAAACCTCCAATCAATGAATGAATGGATGTTGCGTTTGTTTTACGGCACTGGCTCTCTCCCTTCCCTGGAACCAGTGACCCTAAATTAGGGACGGGCGACTGCTTATAGCCCATTGAGTTGCTCACGGTGGTCGTTAAACCTCCAATCAATCAATGGATATTGTGTTTGTCTTACGGCACTGGCTCTCTCCCTTCCCTGGAACCAGTGACCCTAAATTAGGGACGGGCGACTGCTTATAGCCCATTGAGTTGCTCACGGTGGTCGTTAAACCTCCAATCAATTAATGGATATTGTGTTTGTCTTGCGGCACTGGCTCTCTCCTTTTCCTGGAACCAGTGACCCTAAATTAGGGACGGGCGACTGCTTATAGCCCATTGAGTTGCTCACGGTGGTCGTTAAACCTCCAATCAGTCAATGAATGGATGTTGTGTGTGTCTTACGGCACTGGCTCTCTCCCTTTCCTGGAACCAGTGACCCTAAATTAGGGACGGGCGACTGCTTATAGCCCATTGAGTTGCTCACGGTGGTCGTTAAACCTCCAATCAGTCAATGAATGGGTGTTGTGTGTGTCTTACGGCACTGGCTCTCTCCCTTTACTGGAACCAGTGACCCTAAATTAGGGACGGGCGACTGCTTATAGTCCATTGAGTTGCTCACGGTGGTCGTTAAACCTCCAATAAAAAAAATCTGGTGTGTTAAATGAAACGTCACACACATTTAATTTTCGAAGCGCTGGAGAAAGGATTCTCATATTTTCTTATCTCGCGGTGGGGAAAGAACACCCCACCATTGCGAGATCTTTAACGGCCGGGTCATCCGGGAAGTTCGGGCGCCATTTTAAGGAAGTAAATTTCTCCGTTATTTTTGGTCCACGCCGGGCATCGAACCCGAGCCCACTTATTCCGGAACACGTCGCTCTACCAACTGAGATACGCAGACGTTCTTTCTCCCTGCTATCTGCCTTTATGTCGTGTGAGTCCTGAGGGTAAGGCACGTCACAACGTCGTCGTTCTGTTTGTGGTTGGGACGCATGAAAGATGAACAGCCACAACCGGCTAATTTGGGAACTTTTGCTTTACGAGTTTGAACTCGGCCATAGCGCTGCTCAAGCAATACGAAACATTTGTCATGCGAAAGGGGAAGGTTCCGTGGACAGCAACCAGACGGTTCAAGAAATTTCGCTCAGCTGACAGAAACCTCGACGTTCAACCGAGATCAGGTTAAGTCACGAAATGTGAGTTCCGAGGCCGTGCGTCAGGCCGTAGAGGCAAATCCGACAACCAGCACTCGAAGATTATCAGGCGAGCTGGGCATATCATAGACCACCTTGGTTCGTCAGCTTCACGACCTCGGCAAAGTCTACAGAAGCTGCCACTTTGTCCTTCTGGAACTGACTCCAGCTGAAGCAAACCGCCGAGTGGAAGTGTGCACGAAACTCCTAGAAAATCCTCGCGATGTACGTTTCATCAAGAGAACTGTTACGTGCGATGAAAAGTGGGTCTATTTCGGTAATCCTAAGCTTCCAGAACCTGTTGCCAAACGCGGGCTCTTCGAGCACAAGGTGATGCTCTGCGTTTGGTGGAATTCAGAGGGGATAATCCACTACGAATTTGTTCCAGACGGTCGAACCATCAACGCCAACTTCTAATATGAACATCTGGAGCGGATATATATCATTTTGGAGGAGAAGTATCCGGCACTGCTAAACAGAAAGCACGCTCTCCTATAGCAGGAAAACGCCCGGCTTCATACCGGGCGAACGACCCGGGAGAAAACTCCAGGAACTTGAGGACATCAAACTGATGCCACATCCAGCATGTTGTCCGGAACTTTCCCCTTGGGATTGCTACTTGTTCCGGTCCATGGCCCACTTCCTTCGCGGGCGGCATTTCAACAACCAGGAGGAGGTGACAGCTGCGATGAAGGAGTTCTTCGCCTCGAAGGGCAAGAACTGGTACCACCGCAGCATCGAAGAACTGGCAGACAGATGGCTAAAGACGGTGCAACACGATGGCCTATACTTTGAATACTGGTCAGCTTTGTCGTAAAGGCACGTATGAAGACATAAAGTGATCCAAATATTGCAAAACGTTCGACTCACCCTCTGCGGGTCTTGTTCTTTTATCGATTTTCTCTATTAATCAGCAAAAAATTCGTGCTTATTTATGTGCGAACATGTCCTTTTTATGATTGTTTGCTCTATATTAAAATATTTTCATCCACATCCTGTCGGAATAAAAGTATGCCATGAAAATATAAATGATCCTTAATTTTGGGCAAAGATGTATAGCTGTATAGGACACCGACATAGAGCACGCTTTGAGAAGGTCACTCATAAATTCTTCCAAGTTTGGTGGAGGCATCGTGGTGGTATGGAGATAATATTTGTGGTCCCACAGATACTAAAATGGGTTTAGTCTGGGGAATTAGCAGGCCAGAGAAGTACTTTGAAGTCTTTATCAAGCTCTACCAACCACTCTCGGATATTTCAAGCTGTGTGACACGTCGCATTGCTGTCCCGAAAGATCCCATCGGCCCCAGGGAAGACAATCAGCATGTTAGGGTGTACGTGGTCTACAAGGATGGATTCGCAATGAATTATCTCCATAGTGCCTTCTACAGGTATGAGTGGACCCTGAGAAGGCCACGAAAACATTCTCCAGACCATAACGCTGCCCCCACCACATTGTGTTCTTCCAGAAATGGTTGAAGAGTGATTGTTCTCCGATATTTCTCGCCTTATACGCCAGCGTCCATCCGTTCGATGAAGAAAACATGACTCATCGAAGAAGGCAATCCTCTGCCAATCAGCGGAGGTCCAATTCCGATACTGCCAGTGCAAATGTAAGACTTTTCTGCCGATGAACCTTCGTTAGCGTATAGGTGCAGTGGCCATCCGTCCGCACCGGAGCACCATACGCAGCAGGGTTCGCTGAACAGTCGTTTTAGACACACTTCAGGTAGCCCCCTGGTTCATTCGCCTAGTAAATTGCTGCACTGTTATAGCAGGTCGATCGGCCCTCACGCACCTTCGAAGCCGACGTTAACTTTTTTTAATAAATGGCACGTGGTGCACAACAGTTTCCACGTCGCTTATTCGCATTGGAGCCATTTCTCCTGCACTGTTTCAGAAATACCGCCACCCTTGGCCCGAAAGCCGGTAATCATCCCCTTTTGCAAATCTGATAAATCGCTCCTTTTATCTATGACAGCAAAGGGTAATATATTTTCAGAATATACAGCACACTTTATATACCCTCCATGCCAGCTCACGACACGTGTGCCGCGGGTGGCCGAGTGGGCAACGTTCGTAACTGCCACGGGAAGAGCCTAAGGTTCGATCCCAGGCAGGTACGAACGCTCGATTCATTAAATACCTGCCGTGCGTCGGATGGGCACGTTAAGCCGTCGGACCCTGGGTACTGGCCCCCGGTAATAAATAAGGGCGACTTCCTCCCCCTTTCTACTTCGCTTCCGTGTCACTTTCCTATCGGGCACTCTAGCCCAAATCTCCTAGCTTCCTATTTCTAAGGGTTGTTTAAGACCTGGGGTCAGACACTCCCTTCCTAAAATCCTCTACATATGATCAGATCTGATCTACTAGAGCATTGAATGGGCACGTTAAGCCTTCTGACCCGCAGTAGTAAATAAGGGCGTCTTCTACCTTGCTTCCGTGTCACTTTCCTATCGGGCACTCTAGCCCAAATCTCCTAGCTTCCTATTTCTAAGGGTTGTTTAAGACCTGGGGTCAGGCACTCCCTTCCTAAAATCCTCTACATATGATCAGATCTGATCTACTAGGAGCATTGAATGGGCACGCTAAGCCTTCTGACCACCGGTAGTAAATAAGGGCGTCTTCTACCTCGCTTCCGTGTCACTTTCCTATCGGGCACTCTAGCCCAAATATCCTAGTTTCCTATTTCTAAGGGTTGTTTAAGACCTGGGGTCAGACACTCCTTCCTAAAAATCCTCTACATATGATCAGATCTGATCTACTAGAGCATTGAATGGGCACGTTAAGCCTTCTGACCCGCAGTAGTAAATAAGGGCGTCTTCTGCCTTGCTTCCGTGTCACTTTCCTATCGGCACTCTAGCCCAAATCTCCTAGCTTCCTATTTCTAAGGGTTGTTTAAGACCTGGGGTCAGACACTCCCTTCCTAAAATCCTCTACATATGATCAGATCTGATCTACTAGAGCATTCAATGGGCACGTTTAGCCTTCTGACCATCGGTAGTAAATAAGGGCGTCTTCTGCCTCGCTTCCGTGTCACTTTCCTATCGGGCACTCTAGCCCAAATCTCCTAGCTTCTTATTTCTAAGGGTTGTTTAAGACCTGGGGTCAGACACTCCTTCCTAAAATCCTCTACATATGATCAGATCTGATCTACTAGAGCATTGAATGGGCACGTTAAGCCTTCTGACCCCCGGTAGTAAATAAGGGCGTCTTCTAACGCGCTTCCGTGTCACTTTCCTATCGGGCACTCTAGCCCAAATCTCCTAGCTTCCTATTTCTAAGGGTTGTTTAAGACCTGGGGTCAGACACTCCCTTCCTAAAATCCTCTACATATGATCAGATCTGATCTACTAGAGCATTCAATGGGCACGTTTAGCCTTCTGACCATCGGTAGTAAATAAGGGCGTCTTCTGCCTCGCTTCCGTGTCACTTTCCTATCGGGCACTCTAGCCCAAATCTCCTAGCTTTCTTATTTCTAAGGGTTGTTTAAGACCTGGGGTCAGACACTCCCTTCCTAAAATCCTCTACATATGATCAGATCTGATCTACTAGAGCATTGAATGGGCACGTTAAGCCTTCTGACCCCCGGTAGTAAATAAGGGCGTCTTCTGCCTCGCTTCCGTGTCACTTTCCTATCGGGCACTCTAGCCCAAATCTCCTAGCTTCCTATTTCTAAGGGTTGTTTAAGACCTGGGGTCAGACACTCCCTTCCTAAAATCCTCTACATATGATCAGATCTGATCTACTAGAGCATTGAATGGGCACGTTAAGCCTTCTGACCCCCGGTAGTAAATAAGGGCGTCTTCTGCCTCGCTTCCGTGTCACTTTCCTATCGGGCACTCTAGCCCAAATCTCCTAGCTTCCTATTTCTAAGGGTTGTTTAAGACCTGGGGTCAGACACTCCCTTCCTAAAATCCTCTACATATGATCAGATCTGATCTACTAGAGCATTGAATGGGCACGTTAAGCCTTCTGACCCCCGGTAGTAAATAAGGGCGTCTTCTGCCTCGCTTCCGTGTCACTTTCCTATCGGGCACTCTAGCCCAAATCTCCTAGCTTCCTATTTCTAAGGGTTGTTTAAGACCTGGGGTCAGACACTCCCTTCCTAAAATCCTCTACATATGATCAGATCTGATCTACTAGAGCATTGAATGGGCACGTTAAGCCTTCTGACCCCCGGTAGTAAATAAGGGCGTCTTCTACCTCGCTTCCGTGTCACTTTCCTATCGGGCACTCTAGCCCAAATCTCCTAGCTTCCTATTTCTAAGGGTTGTTTAAGACCTGGGGTCAGACACTCCCTTCCTAAAATCCTCTACATATGATCAGATCTGATCTACTAGAGCATTGAATGGGCACGTTAAGCCTTCTGACCCCCGGTAGTAAATAAGGGCGTCTTCTGCCTCGCTTCCGTGTCACTTTCCTATCGGGCACTCTAGCCCAAATCTCCTAGCTTCCTATTTCTAAGGGTTGTTTAAGACCTGGGGTCAGACACTCCCTTCCTAAAATCCTCTACATATGATCAGATCTGATCTACTAGAGCATTGAATGGGCACGTTAAGCCTTCTGACCCCCGGTAGTAAATAAGGGCGTCTTCTACCTCGCTTCCGTGTCACTTTCCTATCGGGCACTCTAGCCCAAATCTCCTAGCTTCCTATGTCTAAGGGTTGTTTAAGACCTGGGGTCAGACACTCCCTTCCTAAAATCCTCTACATATGATCAGATCTGATCTACTAGAGCATTGAATGGGCACGTTTAGCCTTCTGACCCCCGGTAGTAAATAAGGGCGTCTTCTACCTCGCTTCCGTGTCACTTTCCTATCGGGCATTCTAGCCCAAATCTCCTAGCTTCCTATTTCTAAGGGTTGTTTAAGACCTGGGGTCAGACACTCCCTTCCTAAAATCCTCTACATAAGATCAGATCTGATCTACTAGAGCATTGAATGGGCACGTTAAGCCTTCTGACCCCCGGTAGTAAATAAGGGCGTCTTCTACCTCGCTTCCGTGTCACTTTCCTATCGGGCACTCTAGCCCAAATCTCCTAGCTTCCTATTTCTAAGGGTTGTTTAAGACCTGGGGTCAGACACTCCTTCCTAAAATCCTCTACATATGATCAGATCTGATCTACTAGAGCATTGAATGGGCACGTTTAGCCTTCTGACCCCCGGTAGTAAATAAGGGCGTCTTCTACCTCGCTTCCGTGTCACTTTCCTATCGGGCACTCTAGCCCAAATCTCCTAGCTTCCTATTTCTAAGGGTTGTTTAAGACCTGGGGTCAGACACTCCCTTCCTAAAATCCTCTACATATGATCAGATCTGACCTACTAGAGCATTGAATGGGCACGTTTAGCCTTCTGACCCCCGGTAGTAAATAAGGGCGTCTTCTACCTCGCTTCCGTGTCACTTTCCTATCGGGCACTCTAGCCCAAATCTCCTAGCTTCCTATTTCTAAGGGTTGTTTAAGACCTGGGGTCAGACATACCCTTCCTAAAATCCTCTACATAAGATCAGATCTTATCTAGTAGAGCATTGAATGGGCACGTTAAGCCTTCTGACCCCCGGTAGTAAATAAGGGCGTCTTCTACCTCGCTTCCGTGTCACTTTCCTATCGGGCACTCTAGCCCAAATCTCCTAGCTTCCTATTTCTAAGGGTTGTTTAAGACCTGGGGTCAGACACTCCCTTCCTAAAATCCTCTACATATGATCAGATCTGATCTACTAGAGCATTGAATGGGCACGTTTAGCCTTCTGACCCCCGGTAGTAAATAAGGGCGTCTTCTACCTCGCTTCCGTGTCACTTTCCTATCGGGCACTCTAGCCCAAATCTCCTAGCTTCCTATTTCTAAGGGTTGTTTAAGACCTGGGGTCAGACACTCCCTTCCTAAAATCCTCTACATAAGATCAGATCTTATCTAGTAGAGCATTGAATGGGCACGTTAAGCCTTCTGACCGCCGGTAGTAAATAAGGGCGTCTTCTACCTCGCTTCCGTGTCACTTTCCTATCGGGCACTCTAGCCCAAATCTCCTAGCTTCCTATTTCTAAGGGTTGTTTAAGACCTGGGGTCAGACACTCCCTTCCTAAAATCCTCTGCATAAGATCAGATCTTATCTAGTAGAGCATTGAATGGGCACGTTAAGCCTTCTGACCCCCGGTAGTAAATAAGGGCGTCTTCTACCTCGCTTCCGTGTCACTTTCCTATCGGGCACTCTAGCCCAAATCTCCCAGCTTCCTATTTCTAAGGGTTGTTTAAGACCTGGGGTCAGACACTCCCTTCCTAAAATCCTCTACATATGATCAGATCTGATCTACTAGAGCATTGAATGGGCACGTAAAGCCTTCTAAACCCCGGCAGTAAATAAGGGCATCTTCTACCTCGCTTCCGTGTCACTTTCCTATCGGGCACTCTAGCGCAAATCTCCTAGCTTCCTATTTCTAAGGGTTGTTTAAGACCTGGGGTCAGACACTCCCTTCCTAAAATCCTCTACATATGATCAGATTTGATCTACTAGAGCATTGAATGGGCACGTAAAGCCTTCTAAACCCCGGCAGTAAATAAGGGCGTCTTCTACCTCGCTTCCGTGTCACTTTCCTATCGGGCACTCTAGCCCAAATCTCCTAGCTTCCTATTTCTAAGGGTTGTTTAAGACCTGGGGTCAGACACTCCCTTCCTAAAATCCTCTACATATGATCAGATCTGATCTACTAGAGCATTGAATGGGCACGTTTAGCCTTCTGACCCCCGGTAGTAAATAAGGGCGTCTTCTACCTCGCTTCCGTGTCACTTTCCTATCGGGCACTCTAGCCCAAATCTCCTAGCTTCCTATTTCTAAGGGTTGTTTAAGACCTGGGGTCAGACACTCCTTCCTAAAATCCTCTACATAAGATCAGATCTTATCTAGTAGAGCATTGAATGGGCACGTTAAGCCTTCTGACCCCCGGTAGTAAATAAGGGCGTCTTCTACCTCGCTTCCGTGTCACTTTCCTATCGGGCACTCTAGCCCAAATCTCCTAGCTTCCTATTTCTAAGGGTTGTTTAAGACCTGGGGTCAGACACTCCCTTCCTAAAATCCTCTACATATGATCAGATCTGATCTACTAGAGCATTGAATGGGCACGTTTAGCCTTCTGACCCCCGGTAGTAAATAAGGGCGTCTTCTACCTCGCTTCCGTGTCACTTTCCTATCGGGCACTCTAGCCCAAATCTCCCTAGCTTCCTATTTCTAAGGGTTGTTTAAGACCTGGGGTCAGACACTCCCTTCCTAAAATCCTCTACATAAGATCAGATCTTATCTAGTAGAGCATTGAATGGGCACGTTAAGCCTTCTGACCCCCGGTAGTAAATAAGGGCGTCTTCTACCTCGCTTCCGTGTCACTTTCCTATCGGGCACTCTAGCCCAAATCTCCTAGCTTCCTATTTCTAAGGGTTGTTTAAGACCTGGGGTCAGACACTCCCTTCCTAAAATCCTCTACATATGATCAGATCTGATCTACTAGAGCATTGAATGGGCACGTTTAGCCTTCTGACCCCCGGTAGTAAATAAGGGCGTCTTCTACCTCGCTTCCGTGTCACTTTCCTATCGGGCACTCTAGCCCAAATCGCCTAGCTTCCTATTTCTAAGGGTTGTTTAAGACCTGGGGTCAGACACTCCCTTCCTAAAATCCTCTACATAAGATCAGATCTTATCTAGTAGAGCATTGAATGGGCACGTTAAGCCTTCTGACCCCCGGTAGTAAATAAGGGCGTCTTCTACCTCGCTTCCGTGTCACTTTCCTATCGGGCACTCTAGCCCAAATCTCCTAGCTTCCTATTTCTAAGGGTTGTTTAAGACCTGGGGTCAGACACTCCCTTCCTAAAATCCTCTACATATGATCAGATCTGATCTACTAGAGCATTGAATGGGCACGTTTAGCCTTCTGACCCCCGGTAGTAAATAAGGGCGTCTTCTACCTCGCTTCCGTGTCACTTTCCTATCGGGCACTCTAGCCCAAATCTCCTAGCTTCCTATTTCTAAGGGTTGTTTAAGACCTGGGGTCAGACACTCCCTTCCTAAAATCCTCTGCATAAGATCAGATCTTATCTAGTAGAGCATTGAATGGGCACGTTAAGCCATCTGACCCCCGGTAGTAAATAAGGGCGTCTTCTACCTCGCTTCCGTGTCACTTTCCTATCGGGCACTCTAGCCCAAATCTCCCAGCTTCCTATTTCTAAGGGTTGTTTAAGACCTGGGGTCAGACACTCCCTTCCTAAAATCCTCTACATATGATCAGATCTGATCTACTAGAGCATTGAATGGGCACGTAAAGCCTTCTAAACCCCGGCAGTAAATAAGGGCATCTTCTACCTCGCTTCCGTTGTCACTTTCCTATCGGGCACTCTAGCGCAAATCTCCTAGCTTCCTATTTCTAAGGGTTGTTTAAGACCTGGGGTCAGACACTCCCTTCCTAAAATCCTCTACATATGATCAGATTTGATCTACTAGAGCATTGAATGGGCACGTAAAGCCTTCTAAACCCCAGCAGTAAATAAGGGCGTCTTCTACCTCGCTTCCGTGTCACTTTCCTATCGGGCACTCTAGCGCAAATCTCCTAGCTTCCTATTTCTAAGGGTTGTTTAAGACCTGGGGTCAGACACTCCCTTCCTAAAATCCTCTACATATGATCAGATCTGATCTACTAGAGCATTGAATGGGCACGTAAAGCCTTCTAAACCCCGGCAGTAAATAAGGGCATCTTCTACCTCGCTTCCGTGTCACTTTTCCTATCGGGCACTCTAGCCCAAATCTCCTAGCTTCCTATTTCTAAGGGTTGTTTAAGACCTGGGGTTAGACACTCCCTTCCTAAAATCCCTCTACATATGATCAGATCTGATCTACTAGAGCATTGAATGGGCACGTAAAGCCTTCTAAACCCCGGCAGTAAATAAGGGCGTCTTCTACTTTGCTTCCGTGTCACTTTCCTATCGGGCACTCTAGCCCAAACCTCCTAGCTTCCTATTTCTAAGGGTTGTTTAAGACCTGGGGTCAGACACTCCCTTCCTAAAATCCTCTACATATGATCAGATCTAATCTACTAGAGCATTGAATGGGCACGTTAAGCCTTCTGACCCTCGGTAGTAAATAAGTACGTCTTCTACCTCGCTTCCGTGTCACTTTCCTATCGGGCACTCTAGCGCAAATCTCCTCGCTTCCTATTTCTAAGGGTTGTTTAAGACCTGGGGTCAGACACTCCCTTCCTAAAATCCTCTACATATGATCTGATCTGATCTACTAGAGCATTGAATGGGCACGTTAAGCCTTCTGACCCCCGGTAGTAAATCAGGGCGTCTTCTACCTCGCTTCCGTGTCACTTTCCTATCGGGCACTGTAGCCCAAATCTCCTAGCTTCCTATTTCTAAGGGTTGTTTAAGACCTGGGGTCAGACACTCCCTTCCTAAAATCCTCTACATATGATCAGATCTTATCTACTAGAGCATTGAATGGGCACGTTAAGCCTTCTAAACCCCGGCAGTAAATAAGTACGTCTTCTACCTCGCTTCCGTGTCACTTTCCTATAGGAGCACTCTAGCCCAAATCTCCTAGTTTCCTATTTCTAAGGGTTGTTTAAGACCTGGGGTCAGACACTCCCTTCCTAAAATCCTCTACATATGATCAGATCTTATCTACTAGAGCATTGAATGGGCACGTTAAGCCTTCTGACCCCCGGTAGTAAATAAGGGCGTCTTCTGCCTCGCTTCCGTGTCACTTTCCTATCGGGCACTCTAGCCCAAATCTCCTAGCTTCCTATTTCTAAGGGTTGTTTAAGACCTGGGGTCAGACACTCCCTTCCTAAAATCCTCTACATATGATCAGATCTGATCTACTAGAGCATTGAATGGGCACGTTAAGCCTTCTGACCCCCGGTAGTAAATCAGGGCGTCTTCTACCTCGCTTCCGTGTCACTTTCCTATCGGGCACTCTAGCCCAAATCTCCTCTAGCTTCCTATTTCTAAGGGTTGTTTAAGACCTGGGGTCAGACACTCCCTTCCTAAAATCATCTACATATGATCAGATCTGATCTACTAGAGCATTGAATGGGCACGTTAAGCCTTCTGACCCCCGGTAGTAAATAAGGGCGTCTTCTGCCTCGCTTCCGTGTCACTTTCCTATCGGGCACTCTAGCCCAAATCTCCTAGCTTCCTATTTCTAAGGGTTGTTTAAGACCTGGGGTCAGACACTCCCTTCCTAAAATCCTCTACATATGATCAGATCTGATCTACTAGAGCATTGAATGGGCACGTTAAGCCTTCTGACCCCCGGTAGTAAATAAGGGCGTCTTCTACCTCGCTTCCGTGTCACTTTCCTATCGGGCACTCTAGCCCAAATCTCCTAGCTTCCTATTTCTAAGGGTTGTTTAAGACCTGGGGTCAGACACTCCTTCCTAAAATCCTCTACATATGATCAGATCTGATCTACTAGAGCATTGAATGGGCACGTTTAGCCTTCTGAAACCCGGTAGCAAATAAGGGCGTCTTCTACCTCGCTTCCGTGTCACTTTCCTATCGGGTACTCTAGCCCAAATCTCCTAGCTTCTTATTTCTAAGGGTTGTTTAAGACCTGGAGTCAGACACTCTCTTCCTATAATTCTTTACATGTGATCTGATCTGATCTACTAGAGCATTGAATGGGCACGTTAAGCCTTCTGACCCCCAGTAGTAAATAAGGGCGTCTTCTACCTCGCTTCCGTGTCACTTTCCTATCGGGCACTCTAGCCCAAATCTCCTAGCTTCCTATTTCTAAGGGTTGTTTAAGACCTGGGGTCAGACACTCCCTTCCTAAAATCCTCTACATATGATCAGATCTGATCTACTAGAGCATTGAATGGGCACGTTTAGCCTTCTGACCCCCGGTAGTAAATAAGGGCGTCTTCTACGTCGCTTCCGTGTCACTTTCCTATCGGGCATTCTAGCCCAAATCTCCTAGCTTCCTATTTCTAAGGGTTGTTTAAGACCTGGGGTCAGACACTCCCTTCCTAAAATCCTCTACATATGATCAGATCTGATCTACTAGAGCATTGAATGGGCACGTTTAGCCTTCTGACCCCCGGTAGTAAATAAGGGCGTCTTCTACCTAGCTTCCGTGTCACTTTCCTATCGGGCATTCTAGCCCAAATCTCCTAGCTTCCTATTTCTAAGGGTTGTTTAAGACCTGGGGTCAGACACTCCTTCCTAAAATCCTCTACATATGATCAGATCTGATCTACTAGAGCATTGAATGGGCACGTTTAGCCTTCTGACCCCCGGTAGTAAATAAGGGCGTCTACTACCTCGCTTCCGTGTCACTTTCCTATCGGGCATTCTAGCCCGAATCTCCTAGCTTCCTATTTCTAAGGGTTGTTTTAAGACCTGGGGTCAGACACTCCCTTCCTAAAATTCTCTACATATGATCAGATCTGATCTACTAGAGCATTGAATGGGCACGTTTAGCCTTCTGACCCCCGGTAGTAAATAAGGGCGTCTTCTACCTCGCTTCCGTGTCACTTTCCTATCGGGCATTCTAGCCCAAATCTCCTAGCTTCCTATTTCTAAGGGTTGTTTAAGACCTGGGGTCAGACACTCCTTCCTAAAATCCTCTACATATGATCAGATCTGATCTACTAGAGCATTGAATGGGCACGTTTAGCCTTCTGACCCCCGGTAGTAAATAAGGGCGTCTTCTACCTCGCTTCCGTGTCACTTTCCTATCGGGCATTCTAGCCCAAATCTCCTAGCTTCCTATTTCTAAGGGTTGTTTAAGACCTGGGGTCAGACACTCCCTTCCTAAAATCCTCTACATATGATCAGATCTGATCTACTAGAGCATTGAATGGGCACGTTTAGCCTTCTGACCCCCGGTAGTAAATAAGGGCGTCTACTACCTCGCTTCCGTGTCACTTTCCTATCGGGCATTCTAGCCCGAATCTCCTAGCTTCCTATTTCTAAGGGTTGTTTAAGACCTGGGGTCAGACACTCCCTTCCTAAAATCCTCTACATATGATCAGATCTGATCTACTAGAGCATTGAATGGGCACGTTTAGCCTTCTGACCCCCGGTAGTAAATAAGGGCGTCTTCTACCTCGCTTCCGTGTCACTTTCCTATCGGGCATTCTAGCCCAAATCTCCTAGCTTCCTATTTCTAAGGGTTGTTTAAGACCTGGGGTCAGACACTCCCTTCCTAAAAATCCTCTACATATGATCAGATCTGATCTACTAGAGCATTGAATGGGCACGTTTAGCCTTCTGACCCCCGGTAGTAAATAAGGGCGTCTTCTACCTCGCTTCCGTGTCACTTTCCTATCGGGCATTCTAGCCCAAATCTCCTAGCTTCCTATTTCTAAGGGTTGTTTAAGACCTGGGGTCAGACACTCCTTCCTAAAATCCTCTACATATGATCAGATCTGATCTACTAGAGCATTGAATGGGCACGTTTAGCCTTCTGACCCCCGGTAGTAAATAAGGGCGTCTACTACCTCGCTTCCGTGTCACTTTCCTATCGGGCATTCTAGCCCGAATCTCCTAGCTGCCTATTTCTAAGGGTTGTTTAAGACCTGGGGTCAGACACTCCCTTCCTAAAATCCTCTACATATGATCAGATCTGATCTACTAGAGCATTGAATGGGCACGTTTAGCCTTCTGACCCCCGGTAGTAAATAAGGGCGTCTTCTACCTCGCTTCCGTGTCACTTTCCTATCGGGCATTCTAGCCCAAATCTCCTAGCTTCCTATTTCTAAGGGTTGTTTAAGACCTGGGGTCAGACACTCCCTTCCTAAAATCCTCTACATATGATCAGATCTGATCTACTAGAGCATTGAATGGGCACGTTTAGCCTTCTGACCCCCGGTAGTAAATAAGGGCGTCTTCTACCTCGCTTCCGTGTCACTTTCCTATCGGGCATTCTAGCCCAAATCTCCTAGCTTCCTATTTCTAAGGGTTGTTTAAGACCTGGGGTCAGACACTCCCTTCCTAAAATCCTCTACATATGATCAGATCTGATCTACTAGAGCATTGAATGGGCACGTTTAGCCTTCTGACCCCCGGTAGTAAATAAGGGCGTCTACTACCTCGCTTCCGTGTCACTTTCCTATCGGGCATTCTAGCCCGAATCTCCTAGCTTCCTATTTCTAAGGGTTGTTTAAGACCTGGGGTCAGACACTCCCTTCCTAAAATCCTCTACATATGATCAGATCTGATCTACTAGAGCATTGAATGGGCACGTTTAGCCTTCTGACCCCCGGTAGTAAATAAGGGCGTCTTCTACCTCGCTTCCGTGTCACTTTCCTATCGGGCATTCTAGCCCAAATCTCCTAGCTTCCTATTTCTAAGGGTTGTTTAAGACCTGGGGTCAGACACTCCTTCCTAAAATCCTCTACATATGATCAGATCTGATCTACTAGAGCATTGAATGGGCACGTTTAGCCTTCTGACCCCCGGTAGTAAATAAGGGCGTCTTCTACCTCGCTTCCGTGTCACTTTCCTATCGGGCATTCTAGCCCAAATCTCCTAGCTTCCTATTTCTAAGGGTTGTTTAAGACCTGGGGTCAGACACTCCCTTCCTAAAATCCTCTACATATGATCAGATCTGATCTACTAGAGCATTGAATGGGCACGTTTAGCCTTCTGACCCCCGGTAGTAAATAAGGGCGTCTACTACCTCGCTTCCGTGTCACTTTCCTATCGGGCATTCTAGCCCGAATCTCCTAGCTTCCTATTTCTAAGGGTTGTTTAAGACCTGGGGTCAGACACTCCCTTCCTAAAATCCTCTACATATGATCAGATCTGATCTACTAGAGCATTGAATGGGCACGTTTAGCCTTCTGACCCCCGGTAGTAAATAAGGGCGTCTTCTACCTCGCTTCCGTGTCACTTTCCTATCGGGCATTCTAGCCCAAATCTCCTAGCTTCCTATTTCTAAGGGTTGTTTAAGACCTGGGGTCAGACACTCCCTTCCTAAAATCCTCTACATATGATCAGATCTGATCTACTAGAGCATTGAATGGGCACGTTTAGCCTTCTGACCCCCGGTAGTAAATAAGGGCGTCTTCTACCTCGCTTCCGTGTCACTTTCCTATCGGGCATTCTAGCCCAAATCTCCTAGCTTCCTATTTCTAAGGGTTGTTTAAGACCTGGGGTCAGACACTCCCTTCCTAAAATCCTCTACATATGATCAGATCTGATCTACTAGAGCATTGAATGGGCACGTTTAGCCTTCTGACCCCCGGTAGTAAATAAGGGCGTCTTCTACCTCGCTTCCGTGTCACTTTCCTATCGGGCATTCTAGCCCAAATCTCCTAGCTTCCTATTTCTAAGGGTTGTTTAAGACCTGGGGTCAGACACTCCCTTCCTAAAATCCTCTACATATGATCAGATCTGATCTACTAGAGCATTGAATGGGCACGTTTAGCCTTCTGACCCCCGGTAGTAAATAAGGGCGTCTACTACCTCGCTTCCGTGTCACTTTCCTATCGGGCATTCTAGCCCGAATCTCCTAGCTTCCTATTTCTAAGGGTTGTTTAAGACCTGGGGTCAGACACTCCCTTCCTAAAATCCTCTACATATGATCAGATCTGATCTACTAGAGCATTGAATGGGCACGTTTAGCCTTCTGACCCCCGGTAGTAAATAAGGGCGTCTTCTACCTCGCTTCCGTGTCACTTTCCTATCGGGCATTCTAGCCCAAATCTCCTAGCTTCCTATTTCTAAGGGTTGTTTAAGACCTGGGGTCAGACACTCCTTCCTAAAATCCTCTACATATGATCAGATCTGATCTACTAGAGCATTGAATGGGCACGTTTAGCCTTCTGACCCCCGGTAGCAAATAAGGGCGTCTTCTACCTCGCTTCCGTGTCACTTTCCTATTGGGCACTCTAGCCCAAATCTCCTAGCTTCCTATTTCTAAGGGTTGTTTAAGACCTGGGGTCAGACACTCCCTTCCTAAAATCCTCTACATATGATCAGATCTGATCTACTAGAGCATTGAATGGGCACGTTAAGCCTTCTGACTCCCGGTAGTAAATAAGGGCGTCTTCTATCTCGCTTCCGTGTCACTTTCCTATCGGGCACTCTAGCCCAAATCTCCTAGCTTCCTATTTCTAAGGGTTGTTTAAGACCTGGGGTCAGACACTCCCTTCCTAAAATCCTCTACATAAGATCAGATCTTATCTACTAGAGCATTGAATGGGCACGTTAAGCCTTCTGACCCCCTGTAGTAAATAAGGGCGTCTTCTACCTCGCTTCCGTGTCACTTTCCTATCGGGCACTCTAGCCCAAATCTCCTAGCTTCCTATTTCTAAGGGTTGTTTAAGACCTGGGGTCAGACACTCCCTTCCTAAAATCCTCTACATAAGATCAGATCTGATCTACTAGAGCATTGAATGGGCACGTTAAGCCTTCTGACCCCCGGTAGTAAATAAGGGCGTCTTCTACCTCGCTTCCGTGTCACTTTCCTATTGGGCACTCTAGCCCAAATCTCCTAGCTTCCTATTTCTAAGGGTTGTTTAAGACCTGGGGTCAGACACTCCCTTCCTAAAATCCTCTACATATGATCAGATCTGATCTACTAGAGCATTGAATGGGCACGTTTAGCCTTCTGACCCCCGGTAGTAAATAAGGGCGTCTTCTACCTCGCTTCCGTGTCACTTTCCTATTGGGCACTCTAGCCCAAATCTCCTAGCTTCCTATTTCTAAGGGTTGTTTAAGACCTGGATTCAGACACTCCCTTCCTAAAATCCTCTACATATGATCAGATCTGATCTACTAGAGCATTGAATGGGCACGTTTAGCCTTCTGACTCCCGGTAGTAAATAAGGGCGTCTTCTATCTCGCTTCCGTGTCACTTTCCTATCGGGCACTCTAGCCCAAATCTCCTAGCTTCCTATTTCTAAGGGTTGTTTAAGACCTGGGGTCAGACACTCCCTTCCTAAAATCCTCTACATATGATCAGATCTTATCTACTAGAGCATTGAATGGGCACGTTAAGCCTTCTGACCCCCGGTAGTAAATAAGGGCGTCTTCTACCTCGCTTCCGTGTCACTTTCCTATCGGGCACTCTAGCCCAAATCTCCTAGCTTCCTATTTCTAAGGGTTGTTTAAGACCTGGGGTCAGACACTCCTTCCTAAAATCCTCTACATAAGATCAGATCTTATCTAGTAGAGCATTGAATGGGCACGTTAAGCTTTCTGACCACCGGTAGTAAATAAGGGCGTCTTCTACCTCGCTTCCGTGTCACTTTCCTATCGGGCACTCTAGCCCAAATCTCCTAGCTTCCTATTTCTAAGGGTTGTTTAAGACCTGGGGTCAGACACTCCATTCCTAAAATCCTCTACATATGATCTGATCTGATCTACTAGAGCATTGAATGGGCACGTTAAGCCTTCTGACCCCCGGTAGTAAATAAGGGCGTCTTCTACCTCGCTTCCGTGTCACTTTCCTATCGGGCACTCTAGCCCAAATCTCCTAGCTTCCTATTTCTAAGGGTTGTTTAAGACCTGGGGTCAGACACTCCCTTCCTAAAATCCTCTACATATGATCAGATCTGATCTACAAGAGCATTGAATGGGCACGTTAAGCCTTCTGACCCCCGGTAGTAAATAAGGGCGTCTTCTACCTCGCTTCCGTGTCACTTTCCTATCGGGCACTCTAGCCCAAATCTCCTAGCTTCCTATTTCTAAGGGTTGTTTAAGACCTGGGGTCAGACACTCCCTTCCTAAAATCCTCTACATAAGATCAGATCTTATCTAGTAGAGCATTGAATGGGCACGTTAAGCCTTCTGACCCCCGGTAGTAAATAAGGGCGTCTTCTACCTCGCTTCCGTGTCACTTTCCTATCGGGCACTCTAGCCCAAATCTCCTAGCTTCCTATTTCTAAGGGTTGTTTAAGACCTGGGGTCAGACACTCCATTCCTAAAATCCTCTACATATGATCTGATCTGATCTACTAGAGCATTGAATGGGCACGTTAAGCCTTCTGACCCCCGGTAGTAAATAAGGGCGTCTTCTACCTCGCTTCCGTGTCACTTTCCTATCGGGCACTCTAGCCCAAATCTCCTAGCTTCCTATTTCTAAGGGTTGTTTAAGACCTGGGGTCAGACACTCCCTTCCTAAAATCCCCTGTATATGATCTGATCTGATCTACTAGAGCATTGAATGGGCACGTTAAGCCTTCTGACCCCCGGTAGTAAATAAGGGCGTCTTCTACCTCGCTTCCGAGTCACTTTCCTATCGGGCACTCTAGCCCATATCTCCTAGCTTCCTACTTGTAATGGTTGTTTAAGACCTGGGGCAAGACACTCCCTTCCTAAACTCCTCTACATATGATCTGATCTGATCTACTAGAGCATTGAATGGGCACGTTAAGCCTTCTGACCCCCGGTAGTAAATAAGGGCGTCTTCTACCTCGCTTCCGTGTCACTTTCCTATCGGGCACTCTAGCCCAAATCTCCTAGCTTCCTATTTCTAAGGGTTGTTTAAGACCTGGGGTCAGACACTCCCTTCCTAAAATCCTCTACATATGATCAGATCTGATCTACAAGAGCATTGAATGGGCACGTTAAGCCTTCTGACCCCCGGTAGTAAATAAGGGCGTCTTCTACCTCGCTTCCGTGTCACTTTCCTATCGGGCACTCTAGCCCAAATCTCCTAGCTTCCTATTTCTAAGGGTTGTTTAAGACCTGGGGTCAGACACTCCCTTCCTAAAATCCTCTACATAAGATCAGATCTTATCTAGTAGAGCATTGAATGGGCACGTTAAGCCTTCTGACCCCCGGTAGTAAATAAGGGCGTCTTCTACCTCGCTTCCGTGTCACTTTCCTATCGGGCACTCTAGCCCAAATCTCCTAGCTTCCTATTTCTAAGGGTTGTTTAAGACCTGGGGTCAGACACTCCCTTCCTAAAATCCTCTACATATGATCAGATCTGATCTACTAGAGCATTGAATGGGCACGTTTAGCTTTCTGACCCCCGGTAGTAAATAAGGGCGTCTTCTACCTCGCTTCCGTGTCACTTTCCTATCAGGCACTCTAGCCCAAATCTCCTAGCTTCCTATTTCTAAGGGTTGTTTAAGATCTGGGGTCAGACACTCCCTTCCTAAAATCCTCTACATAAGATCCGATCTTATCTAGTAGAGCATTGAATGGGCACGTTAAGCCTTCTGACCCCGGTAGTAAATAAGGGCGTCTTCTACCTCGCTTCCGTGTCACTTTCCTATCGGGCACTCTAGCCCAAATCTCCTAGCTTCCTATTTCTAAGGGTTGTTTAAGACCTGGGGTCAGACACTCCCTTCCTAAAATCCTCTACATATGATATGATCTGATCTACTAGAGCATTGAATGGGCACGTTAAGCCTTCTGACCCCCGGTAGTAAATAAGGGCGTCTTCTACCTCGCTTCCGTGTCACTTTCCTATCAGGCACTCTAGCCCAAATCTCCTAGCTTCCTATTTCTAAGGGTTGTTTAAGATCTGGGGTCAGACACTCCCTTCCTAAAATCCTCTACATAAGATCAGATCTTATCTAGTAGAGCATTGAATGGGCACGTTAAGCCTTCTGACCCCCGGTAGTAAATAAGGGCGTCTTCTAACTCGCTTCCGTGTCACTTTCCTATCGGGCACTCTAGCCCAAATCTCCTAGCTTCCTATTTCTAAGGGTTGTTTAAGACCTGGGGTCAGACACTCCCTTCCTAAAATCCTCTACATATGATATGATCTGATCTACTAGAGCATTGAATGGGCACGTTAAGCCTTCTGACCCCCGGTAGTAAATAAGGGCGTCTTCTACCTCGCTTCCGTGTCACTTTCCTATCGGGCACTCTAGCCCAAATCTCCTAGCTTCCTATTTCTAAGGGTTGTTTAAGACCTGGGGTCAGACACTCCCTTCCTAAAATCCTCTACATATGATCAGATCTGATCTACTAGAGCATTGAATGGGCACGTTAAGCCTTCTGACCCCCGGTAGTAAATAAGGGCGTCTTCTACCTCGCTTCCGTGTCACTTTCCTATCGGGCACTCTAGCCCAAATCTCCTAGCTTCCTATTTCTAAGGGTTGTTTAAGACCTGGGGTCAGACACTCCCTTCCTAAAATCCTCTACATAAGATCAGATCTTATCTAGTAGAGCATTGAATGGGCACGTTAAGCCTTCTGACCCCCGGTAGTAAATAAGGGCGTCTTCTACCTCGCTTCCGTGTCACTTTCCTATCGGGCACTCTAGCCCAAATCTCCTAGCTTCCTATTTCTAAGGGTTGTTTAAGACCTGGGGTCAGACACTCCCTTCCTAAAATCCTCTACATAAGATCAGATCTTATCTAGTAGAGCATTGAATGGGCACGTTAAGCCTTCTGACCCCCGGTAGTAAATAAGGGCGTCTTCTACCTCGCTTCCGTGTCACTTTCCTATCGGGCACTCTAGCCCAAATCTCCTAGCTTCCTATTTCTAAGGGTTGTTTAAGACCTGGGGTCAGACACTCCCTTCCTAAAATCCTCTACATAAGATCAGATCTTATCTAGTAGAGCATTGAATGGGCACGTTAAGCCTTCTGACCCCCGGTAGTAAATAAGGGCGTCTTCTACCTCGCTTCCGTGTCACTTTCCTATCGGGCACTCTAGCCCAAATCTCCTAGCTTCCTATTTCTAAGGGTTGTTTAAGACCTGGGGTCAGACACTCCCTTCCTAAAATCCTCTACATAAGATCAGATCTTATCTAGTAGAGCATTGAATGGGCACGTTAAGCCTTCTGACCCCCGGTAGTAAATAAGGGCGTCTTCTACCTCGCTTCCGTGTCACTTTCCTATCGGGCACTCTAGCCAAAATCTCCTAGCTTCCTATTTCTAAGGGTTGTTTAAGACCTGGGGTCAGACACTCCTTCCTAAAATCCTCTACATATGATCAGATCTGATCTACTAGAGCATTGAATGGGCACGTTTAGCCTTCTGACCCCCGGTAGTAAATAAGGGCGTCTTCTACCTCGCTTCCGTGTCACTTTCCTATCGGGCACTCTAGCCCAAATCTCCTAGCTTCCTATTTCTAAGGGTTGTTTAAGACCTGGGGTCAGACACTCCCTTCCTAAAATCCTCTACATAAGATCAGATCTTATCTAGTAGAGCATTGAATGGGCACGTTAAGCCTTCTGACCCCCGGTAGTAAATAAGGGCGTCTGCTACCTCGCTTCCGTGTCACTTTCCTATCGGGCACTCTAGCCCAAATCTCCTAGCTTCCTATTTCTAAGGGTTGTTTAAGACCTGGGGTCAGACACTCCCTTCCTAAAATCCTCTACATAAGATCAGATCTTATCTAGTAGAGCATTGAATGGGCACGTTAAGCCTTCTGACCCCCGGTAGTAAATAAGGGCGTCTTCTACCTCGCTTCCGTGTCACTTTCCTATCGGGCACTCTAGCCCAAATCTCCTAGCTTCCTATTTCTAAGGGTTGTTTAAGACCTGGGGTCAGACACTCCTTCCTAAAATCCTCTACATAAGATCAGATCTTATCTAGTAGAGCATTGAATGGGCACGTTAAGCCTTCTGACCCCCGGTAGTAAATAAGGGCGTCTTCTACCTCGCTTCCGTGTCACTTTCCTATCGGGCACTCTAGCCCAAATCTCCTAGCTTCCTATTTCTAAGGGTTGTTTAAGACCTGGGGTCAGACACTCCCTTCCTAAAATCCTCTACATATGATCAGATCTGATCTACTAGAGCATTGAATGGGCACGTTTAGCCTTCTGACCCCCGGTAGTAAATAAGGGCGTCTTCTACCTCGCTTCCGTGTCACTTTCCTATCGGGCACTCTAGCCCAAATCTCCTAGCTTCCTATTTCTAAGGGTTGTTTAAGACCTGGGGTCAGACACTCCCTTCCTAAAATCCTCTACATAAGATCAGATCTTATCTAGTAGAGCATTGAATGGGCACGTTAAGCCTTCTGACCCCCGGTAGTAAATAAGGGCGTCTGCTACCTCGCTTCCGTGTCACTTTCCTATCGGGCACTCTAGCCCAAATCTCCTAGCTTCCTATTTCTAAGGGTTGTTTAAGACCTGGGGTCAGACACTCCCTTCCTAAAATCCTCTACATATGATCAGATCTGATCTACTAGAGCATTGAATGGGCACGTTTAGCCTTCTGACCCCCGGTAGTAAATAAGGGCGTCTTCTACCTCGCTTCCGTGTCACTTTCCTATCGGGCACTCTAGCCCAAATCTCCTAGCTTCCTATTTCTAAGGGTTGTTTAAGACCTGGGGTCAGACACTCCTTCCTAAAATCCTCTACATATGATCAGATCTGATCTACTAGAGCATTGAATGGGCACGTTTAGCCTTCTGACCCCGGTAGTAAATAAGGGCGTCTTCTACCTCGCTTCCGTGTCACTTTCCTATCGGGCACTCTAGCCCAAATCTCCTAGCTTCCTATTTCTAAGGGTTGTTTAAGACCTGGGGTCAGACACTCCCTTCCTAAAATCCTCTACATATGATCAGATCTGATCTACTAGAGCATTGAATGGGCACGTAAAGCCTTCTAAACCCCGGCAGTAAATACGGGCGTCTTCTACCTCGCTTCCGTGTCACTTTCCTATCGGGCACTCTAGCGCAAATCTCATAGCTTCCTATTTCTAAGGGTTGTTTAAGACCTGGGGTCAGACACTCCCTTCCTAAAATCCCTTACATATGATCAGATCTGATCTACTAGAGCATTGAATGGGCACGTAAAGCCTTCTAAAACCCGGCAGTAAATAAGGGCGTCTTCTACCTCGCTTCCGTGTCACTTTCCTATCGGGCACTCTAGCCCAAACCTCCTAGCTTCCTATTTCTAAGGGTTGTTTAAGACCTGGGGTCAGACACTCCCTTCCTAAAATCCTCTACATATGATCAGATCTTATCTACTAGAGCATTGAATGGGCACGTTAAGCCTTCTGACCCTCGGTAGTAAATAAGTACGTCTTCTACCTCGCTTCCGTGTCACTTTCCTATCGGGCACTCTAGCGCAAATCTCCTCGCTTCCTATTTCTAAGGGTTGTTTAAGACCTGGGGTCAGACACTCCCTTCCTAAAATCCTCTACATATGATCTGATCTGATCTACTAGAGCATTGAATGGGCACGTTAAGCCTTCTGACCCCCGGTAGTAAATAAGGGCGTCTTCTACCTCGCTTCCGTGTCACTTTCCTATCGGACACTCTAGCCCAAATCTCCTAGCTTCCTATTTCTAAGGGTTGTTTAAGACCTGGAGTCAGACACTCCCTTCCTAAAATCCTCTACATATGATCAGATCTGATCTACTAGAGCATTGAATGGGCACGTTAAGCCTTCTGATCCCCTGTAGTAAATAAGGGCGTCTTCTACCTCGCTTCCGTGTCACTTTCCTATCGGGCACTCTAGCCGAAATCTCCTAGCTTCCTATTTCAAAGGGTTGTTTAAGACCTGGGGTCAGACACTCCCTTCCTAAAATCCTCTACATATGATCAGATCTTATCTACTAGAGCATTGAATGGGCACGTTAAGCCTTCTGATCCCCTGTAGTAAATAAGGGCGTCTTCTACCTCGCTTCCGTGTCACTTTCCTATCGGGCACTCTAGCCGAAATCTCCTAGCTTCCTATTTCAAAGGGTTGTTTAAGACCTGGGGTCAGACACTCCCTTCCTAAAATCCTCTACATATGATCAGATCTTATCTACTAGAGCATTGAATGGGCACGTTAAGCCTTCTGATCCCCTGTAGTAAATAAGGGCGTCTTCTACCTCGCTTCCGTGTCACTTTCCTATCGGGCACTCTAGCCGAAATCTCCTAGCTTTCTATTTCAAAGGGTTGTTTAAGACCTGGGGTCAGACACTCCCTTCCTAAAATCCTCTACATATGATCAGATCTTATCTACTAGAGCATTGAATATGCACGTTAAGCCTTCTGATCCCCTGTAGTAAATAAGGGCGTCTTCTACCTCGCTTCCGTGTCACTTTCCTATCGGGCACTCTAGCCGAAATCTCCTAGCTTCCTATTTCAAAGGGTTGTTTAAGACCTGGGGTCAGACACTCCCTTCCTAAAATCCTCTACATATGATCAGATCTTATCTACTAGAGCATTGAATGGGCACGTTAAGCCTTCTGATCCCCTGTAGTAAATAAGGGCGTCTTCTACCTCGCTTCCGTGTCACTTTCCTATCGGGCACTCTAGCCGAAATCTCCTAGCTTCCTATTTCTAAGGGTTGTTTAAGACCTGGGGTCAGACACTCCCTTCCTAAAATCCTCTACATATGATCAGATCTGATCTACTAGAGCATTGAATGGGCACGTTAAACCTTCTGACCCCCGGTAGTAAATAAGGGCGTCTTCTACCTCGCTTCCGTGTCACTTTCCTATCGGGCACTCTAGCCGAAATCTCCTAGCTTCCTATTTCTAAGGGTTGTTTAAGACCTGGGGTCAGACACTCCTTCCTAAAATCCTCTACATATGATCAGATCTTATCTACTAGAGCATTGAATGGGCACGTTAAGCCTTCTGACCCTCGGTAGTAAATAAGTACGTCTTCTACCTCGCTTCCGTGTCACTTTCCTATCGGGCACTCTAGCCCAAATCTCCTAGCTTCCTATTTCTAAGGGTTGTTTAAGACCTGGGGTCAGACACTCCCTTCCTAAAATCCTCTACATATGATCAGATCTGATCTACTAGAGCATTGAATGGGCACGTTTAGCCTTCTGACCCCCGGTAGTAAATAAGGGCGTCTTCTACCTCGCTTCCGTGTCACTTTCCTATTGGATATACACCGAAGAGCCAAAACAGCTCTTAACCGGATATACACCGTAGAGCCAAAACAGCTCTTAACCAGATATACACCGGAGAGCCAAAAAGCTCTTAACCGGATATACACCGGGGAGCCAAAACAGCTCTTAACCGGATATACACCGAAGAGCCAAAACAGCTCTTAACCGGATATACACCGTAGAGCCAAAACAGCTCTTAACCAGATATACACCGAAGAGCCAAAACAGCTCTTAACCGGATATACACCGTAGAGCCAAAACAGTTTTAACCAGATATACACCGGAGAGCCAAAACAGCTCTTAATCGGATATACACCGAAGAGCCAAAAAAGCTCTTAACCGGATATACACCGTAGAGCCAAAACAGCTCTTAACCAGATATACACCGGAGAGCCAAAACAGCTCTTAATCGGATATACACGGAAGAGCCAAAACAGCTCTTAAACGGATATACACCGTAGAGCCAAAACAGCTCTTAACCAGTTATACACCGAAAGAGCCAAAACAGCTCTTAACCGGATATACACCGTAGAGCCAAAACAGCTCTTAACCAGATATACACAGGAGAGCCAAAAAGCTCTTAACCGGATATACACCGGGGAGCCAAAACAGCTCTTAACCGGATATACACCGAAGAGCCAAAACAGCTATTATCCGGATATACACCGGAGAGCCAAAACAGCTCTTAACCGGATATACACCGGGGAGCCAAAACAGCTCTTAACCGGATATACACCGAAGAGCCCAAACAGCTATTAACCGGATATACACCGGAGAGCCAAAACAGCTCTTAACCGGATATACACCGGGGAGCCAAAACAGCTCTTAACCGGATATACACCGAAGAGCCAAAACAGCTATTAACCGGATATACACCGGAGAGCCAAAAAAGCTCTTAAACGGATATACACCGTAGAGCCAAAACAGCTCTTAACCAGATATACACCGGAGAGCCAAAACAGCTCTTAACCGGATATACACCGTTGAGCCAAAACAGCTCTTAACCAGATATACACCGGAGAGCCAAAACAGCTCTTAACCGGATATACACCGGGGATCCAAAACAGCTCTTAACCGGATATACACCGAAGAGCCAAACAGCTATTAACCGGATATACACCGTAGAGCCAAAACAGCTCTTAAACAGATATACACCGGAGAGCTAAAACAGCTCTTAACCGGATATACACCGGGGAGCCAAAACAGCTATTAACCGGATATACACCGAAGAGCCAAAACAGCTATTAACCGGATATACACCGGAGAGCCAAAACAGCTCTTAACCGGATATACACCGGGGAGCCAAAACAGCTCTTAACCGGATATACACCAAAGAGCCAAAACAGCTATTAACCGGATATACACCGGAGAGCCAAAACAGCTCTTAACCGGATATACACCGGGGAGCCAAAACAGCTCTTAACCGGATATACACCGAAGAGCCAAAACAGCTCTTAAACGGATATACACCGTAGAGCCAAAACAGCTCTTAACCAGATATACACCGGGGAGCCAAAACAGCTCTTAACCGCATATACACCGAAGAGCCAAAACATTATGACCACCTGACTAATATGATGTTGGTCCACCACATACTCCAAAACAGCTCTTAACCGGATATACACCGGGGAGCCAAAACAGCTCTTAACCGGATATACACCGAAGAGCCAAAACAGCTATTAACCGGATATACACCGGAGAGCCAAAACAGCTCTTAACCGGATATACATCGGGGAGCCAAAACAGCTCTTAACCGGATATACACCGAAGAGCCAAAACAGCTATTAACCGGATATACACCGGAGAGCCAAAACAGCTCTTAATCGGATATACACCGAAGAGCCAAAACAGCTCTTAACCGGATATACACCGAAGAGCCAAAACATTATGACCACCTGACTAATATGATGTTGGTCCACCACATACTCCAAAACAGCTCTTAACCGGATATACACCGGGGAGCCAAAACAGCTCTTAACCGGATATACACCGAAGAGCCAAAACAGCTATTAACCGGAAATACACCGAAGAGCCAAAACAGCTCTTAACCGGATATACACCGTAGAGCCAAAACAGCTCTTAACCAGATATACACCGGAGAGCCAAAACAGCTCTTAATCGGATATACACAGAAGAGCCAAAACAGCTCTTAAACGGATATACACCGTAGAGCCAAAACAGCTCTTAACCAGATATACACCGAAGAGCCAAAACAGCTCTTAACCGGATATACGCCGTAGAGCCAAAACAGCTCTTAACCAGATATACACCGGAGAGCCAAAACAGCTCTTAACCGGATATACACCGGGGAGCCAAAACAGCTCTTAACCGGATATACACCGAAGAGCCAAAACAGCTCTTAACCGGATATACACCGGAGAGCCAAAACAGCTCTTAACCGGATATACACCGGGGAGCCAAAACAGCTCTTAACCGGATATACACCGAAGAGCCAAAACAGCTATTAACCGGATATACACGGGAGAGCCAAAACAGCTCTTAACCGGATATACACCGGGAGCCAAAACAGCTCTTAACCGGATATACACCGAAGAGCCAAAACAGCTCTTAAACGGATATACACCGTAGAGCCAAAACAGCTCTTAACCAGATATACACCGGAGAGCCAAAACAGCTCTTAACCGGATATACACCGAAGAGCCAAAACAGCTATTAACCGGATATACACCGGAGAGCCAAAACAGCTCTTAACCGGATATACACCGGGGAGCCAAAACAGCTCTTAACCGGATATACACCGTAGAGCCAAAACAGCTCTTAACCAGATATACACCGGAGAGCCAAAACAGCTCTTAATCGGATATACACCGAAGAACCAAAACAGCTCTTAACCGGATATACACCGAAGAGCCAAAACAGCTCTTAAACGGACATACACCGAAGAGCCAAAACAGCTCTTAACCAGATATACACCGGAGAGCCAAAACAGCTCTTATACGGATATACACCGTAGAGCCAAAACAGCTCTTAACCAGTTATACACCGAAGAGCCAAAACAGCTCTTAACCGGATATACACCGTAGAGCCAAAACAGCTCTTAACCAGATATACACCGGAGAGCCAAAAAGCTCTTAACCGGATATACACCGGGGAGCAAAACAGCTCTTAACCGGATATACACCGAAGAGCCAAAACAGCTATTAACCGGATATACACCCGGAGAGCCAAAACAGCTCTTAACCGGATATACACCGGGGAGCCAAAACAGCTCTTAACCGGATATACACCGTAGAGCCAAAACAGCTCTTAACCAGATATACACCGGAGAGCCAAAACAGCTCTTAATCGGATATACACCGAAGAGCCAAAAAAGCTCTTAACCGGATATACACCGTAGAGCCAAAACAGCTCTTAACCAGATATACACTGGAGAGCCAAAACAGCTCTTAATCGGATATACACCGAAGAGCCAAAACAGCTCTTAAACGGATATACACCGTAGAGCCAAAACAGCTCTTAACCAGTTATACACCGAAGAGCCAAAACAGCTCTTAACCGGATATACACCGTAGAGCCAAAACAGCTCTTAACCAGATATACACCGGAGAGCCAAAAAGCTCTTAACCGGATATACACCGGGGAGCCAAAACAGCTCTTAACCGGATATACACCGAAGAGCCAAAACAGCTATTATCCGGATATACACCGGAGAGCCAAAACAGCTCTTAACCGGATATACACCGGAGAGCCAAAACAGCTCTTAACCGGATATACACCGAAGAGCCAAAACAGCTATTAACCGGATATACACCGGAGAGCCAAAACAGCTCTTAACCGGATATACACCGGGGAGCCAAAACAGCTCTTAACCGGATATACACCGAAGAGCCAAAACAGCTATTAACCGAATATACACCGGAGAGCCAAAACAGCTCTTAACCGGATATACACCGGGGAGCCAAAACAGCTCTTAACCGGATATACACCGAAGAGCCAAAACAGCTCTTAAACGGATATACACCGTAGAGCCAAAACAGCTATTAACCGGATATACACCGAAGAGCCAAAACAGCTCTTAACCGGATATACACCGTAGAGCCAAAACAGCTCTTTACCAGATATACACCGGAGAGCCAAAACAGCTCTTAATCGGATATACACCGAAGAGCCAAAAAGCTCTTAACCGGATATACACCGTAGAGCCAAAACAGCTCTTAACCAGATATACACCGGAGAGCCAAAACAGCTCTTAATCGGATATACACCGAAGAGCCAAAACAGCTCTTAAACGGATATACACCGTAGAGCCAAAACAGCTCTTAACCAGTTATACACCGATGAGCCAAAACAGCTCTTAACCGGATATACACCGTAGAGCCAAAACAGCTCTTAACCAGATATACACCGGAGAGCCAAAAGCTCTTAACCGGATATACACCGGGAGCCAAAACAGCTCTTAACCGGATATACACCGAAGAGCCAAAACAGCTATTATCCGGATATACACCGGAGAGCCAAAACAGCTCTTAACCGGATATACACCGGAGAGCCAAAACAGCTCTTAACCGGATATACACCGAAGAGCCAAAACAGCTATTAACCGGATATACACCGGAGAGCCAAAACAGCTCTTAACCGGATATACACCGGGGAGCCAAAACAGCTCTTAACCGGATATACACCGAAGAGCCAAAACAGCTATTAACCGGATATACACCGGAGAGCCAAAACAGCTCTTAACCGGATATACACCGGGAGCCAAAACAGCTCTTAACCGGATATACACCGAAGAGCCAAAACAGCTCTTAAACGGATATACACCGAAGAGCCAAAACAGCTCTTAAACGGACATACACCGAAGAGCCAAAACAGCTCTTAACCAGATATACACCGGAGAGCCAAAACAGCTCTTATACGGATATACACCGTAGAGCCAAAACAGCTCTTAACCAGTTATACACCGAAGAGCCAAAACAGCTCTTAACCGGATATACACCGTAGAGCCAAAACAGCTCTTAACCAGATATACACCGGAGAGCCAAAAAGCTCTTAACCGGATATACACCGGGGAGCCAAAACAGCTCTTAACCGGATATACACCGAAGAGCCAAAACAGCTATTAACCGGATATACACCGGAGAGCCAAAACAGCTCTTAACCGGATATACACCGGGGAGCCAAAACAGCTCTTAACCGGATATACACCGTAGAGCCAAAACAGCTCTTAACCAGATATACACCGGAGAGCCAAAACAGCTCTTAATCGGATATACACCGAAGAGCCAAAAAAGCTCTTAACCGGATATACACCGTAGAGCCAAAACAGCTCTTAACCAGATATACACCGGAGAGCCAAAACAGCTCTTAAACGGACATACACCGAAGAGCCAAAACAGCTCTTAACCAGATATACACCGGAGAGCCAAAACAGCTCTTATACGGATATACACCGTAGAGCCAAAACAGCTCTTAACCAGTTATACACCGAAGAGCCAAAACAGCTCTTAACCGGATATACACCGTAGAGCCAAAACAGCTCTTAACCAGATATACACCGGAGAGCCAAAAGCTCTTAACCGGATATACACCGGGGAGCCAAAACAGCTATTAACCGGATATACACCGAAGAGCCAAAACAGCTATTAACCGGATATACACCGGAGAGCCAAAACAGCTCTTAACCGGATATACACCGGGGAGCCAAAACAGCTCTTAACCGGATATACACCGAAGAGCCAAAACAGCTATTAACCGGATATACACCGGAGAGCCAAAACAGCTCTTAACCGGATATACACCGGGGAGCCAAAACAGCTTTTAACCGGATATACACCGAAGAGCCAAAACAGCTCTTAAACGGATATACACCGTAGAGCCAAAACAGCTATTAACCGGATATACACCGAAGAGCCAAAACAGCTCTTAACCGGATATACACCGTAGAGCCAAAACAGCTCTTTACCAGATATACACCGGAGAGCCAAAACAGCTCTTAATCGGATATACACCGAAGAGCCAAAAAGCTCTTAACCGGATATACACCGTAGAGCCAAAACAGCTCTTAACCAGATATACACCGGAGAGCCAAAACAGCTCTTAATCGGATATACACCGAAGAGCCAAAACAGCTCTTAAACGGATATACACCGTAGAGCCAAAACAGCTCTTAACCAGTTATACACCGAAGAGCCAAAACAGCTCTTAACCGGATATACACCGTAGAGCCAAAACAGCTCTTAACCAGATATACACCGGAGAGCCAAAAAGCTCTTAACCGGATATACACCGGGGAGCCAAAACAGCTCTTAACCGGATATACACCGAAGAGCCAAAACAGCTCTTAACCGGATATACACCGTAGAGCCAAAACAGCTCTTAACCAGATATACACCGAAGAGCCAAAACAGCTCTTAACCGGATATACACCGTAGAGCCAAAACAGCTCTTAACCAGATATACACCGGAGAGCCAAAACAGCTCTTAATCGGATATACACCGAAGAGCCAAAAAAGCTCTTAACCGGATATACACCGTAGAGCCAAAACAGCTCTTAACCAGATATACACCGGAGAGCCAAAACAGCTCTTAATCGGATATACACGGAAGAGCCAAAACAGCTCTTAAACGGATATACACCGTAGAGCCAAAACAGCTCTTAACCAGTTATACACCGAAGAGCCAAAACAGCTCTTAACCGGATATACACCGTAGAGCCAAAACAGCTCTTAACCAGATATACACAGGAGAGCCAAAAAGCTCTTAACCGGATATACACCGGGGAGCCAAAACAGCTCTTAACCGGATATACACCGAAGAGCCAAAACAGCTATTATCCGGATATACACCGGAGAGCCAAAACAGCTCTTAACCGGATATACACCGGGGAGCCAAAACAGCTCTTAACCGGATATACACCGAAGAGCCCAAACAGCTATTAACCGGATATACACCGGAGAGCCAAAACAGCTCTTAACCGGATATACACCGGGGAGCCAAAACAGCTCTTAACCGGATATACACCGAAGAGCCAAAACAGCTATTAACCGGATATACACCGGAGAGCCAAAAAAGCTCTTAAACGGATATACACCGTAGAGCCAAAACAGCTCTTAACCAGATATACACCGGAGAGCCAAAACAGCTCTTAACCGGATATACACCGTTGAGCCAAAACAGCTCTTAACCAGATATACACCGGAGAGCCAAAACAGCTCTTAACCGGATATACACCGGGGATCCAAAACAGCTCTTAACCGGATATACACCGAAGAGCCAAACAGCTATTAACCGGATATACACCGTAGAGCCAAAAACAGCTCTTAAACAGATATACACCGGAGAGCTAAAACAGCTCTTAACCGGATATACACCGGGGAGCCAAAACAGCTATTAACCGGATATACACCGAAGAGCCAAAACAGCTATTAACCGGATATACACCGGAGAGCCAAAACAGCTCTTAACCGGATATACACCGGGGAGCCAAAACAGCTCTTAACCGGATATACACCAAAGAGCCAAAACAGCTATTAACCGGATATACACCGGAGAGCCAAAACAGCTCTTAACCGGATATACACCGGGGAGCCAAAACAGCTCTTAACCGGATATACACCGAAGAGCCAAAACAGCTCTTAAACGGATATACACCGTAGAGCCAAAACAGCTCTTAACCAGATATACACCGGGAGCCAAAACAGCTCTTAACCGCATATACACCGAAGAGCCAAAACATTATGACCACCTGACTAATATGATGTTGGTCCACCACATACTCCAAAACAGCTCTTAACCGGATATACACCGGGGAGCCAAAACAGCTCTTAACCGGATATACACCGAAGAGCCAAAACAGCTATTAACCGGATATACACCGGAGAGCCAAAACAGCTCTTAACCGGATATACATCAGGGAGCCAAAACAGCTCTTAACCGGATATACACCGAAGAGCCAAAACAGCTATTAACCGGATATACACCGGAGAGCCAAAACAGCTCTTAATCGGATATACACCGAAGAGCCAAAACAGCTCTTAACCGGATATACACCGAAGAGCCAAAACATTATGACCACCTGACTAATATGATGTTGGTCCACCACATACTCCAAAACAGCTCTTAACCGGATATACACCGGGGAGCCAAAACAGCTCTTAACCGGATATACACCGAAGAGCCAAAACAGCTATTAACCGGAAATACACCGAAGAGCCAAAACAGCTCTTAACCGGATATACACCGTAGAGCCAAAACAGCTCTTAACCAGATATACACCGGAGAGCCAAAACAGCTCTTAATCGGATATACACAGAAGAGCCAAAACAGCTCTTAAACGGATATACACCGTAGAGCCAAAACAGCTCTTAACCAGATATACACCGAAGAGCCAAAAACAGCTCTTAACCGGATATACGCCGTAGAGCCAAAACAGCTCTTAACCAGATATACACCGGAGAGCCAAAACAGCTCTTAACCGGATATACACCGGGGAGCCAAAACAGCTCTTAACCGGATATACACCGAAGAGCCAAAACAGCTCTTAACCGGATATACACCGGAGAGCCAAAACAGCTCTTAACCGGATATACACCGGGGAGCCAAAACAGCTCTTAACCGGATATACACCGAAGAGCCAAAACAGCTATTAACCGGATATACACCGGAGAGCCAAAACAGCTCTTAACCGGATATACACCGGGGAGCCAAAACAGCTCTTAACCGGATATACACCGAAGAGCCAAAACAGCTCTTAAACGGATATACACCGTAGAGCCAAAACAGCTCTTAACCAGATATACACCGGAGAGCCAAAACAGCTCTTAACCGGATATACACCGAAGAGCCAAAACAGCTATTAACCGGATATACACCGGAGAGCCAAAACAGCTCTTAACCGGATATACACCGGGAGCCAAAACAGCTCTTAACCGGATATACACCGTAGAGCCAAAACAGCTCTTAACCAGATATACACCGGAGAGCCAAAACAGCTCTTAATCGGATATACACCGAAGAACCAAAACAGCTCTTAACCGGATATACACCGAAGAGCCAAAACAGCTCTTAAACGGACATACACCGAAGAGCCAAAACAGCTCTTAACCAGATATACACCGGAGAGCCAAAACAGCTCTTATACGGATATACACCGTAGAGCCAAAACAGCTCTTAACCAGTTATACACCGAAGAGCCAAAACAGCTCTTAACCGGATATACACCGTAGAGCCAAAACAGCTCTTAACCAGATATACACCGGAGAGCCAAAAAGCTCTTAACCGGATATACACCGGGAGCCAAAACAGCTCTTAACCGGATATACACCGAAGAGCCAAAACAGCTATTAACCGGATATACACCGGAGAGCCAAAACAGCTCTTAACCGGATATACACCGGGGAGCCAAAACAGCTCTTAACCGGATATACACCGTAGAGCCAAAACAGCTCTTAACCAGATATACACCGGAGAGCCAAAACAGCTCTTAATCGGATATACACCGAAGAGCCAAAAAAGCTCTTAACCGGATATACACCGTAGAGCCAAAACAGCTCTTAACCAGATATACACCGGAGAGCCAAAACAGCTCTTAATCGGATATACACCGAAGAGCCAAAACAGCTCTTAAACGGATATACACCGTAGAGCCAAAACAGCTCTTAACCAGTTATACACCGAAGAGCCAAAACAGCTCTTAACCGGATATACACCGTAGAGCCAAAACAGCTCTTAACCAGATATACACCGGAGAGCCAAAAAGCTCTTAACCGGATATACACCGGGGAGCCAAAACAGCTCTTAACCGGATATACACCGAAGAGCCAAAACAGCTATTATCCGGATATACACCGGAGAGCCAAAACAGCTCTTAACCGGATATACACCGGAGAGCCAAAACAGCTCTTAACCGGATATACACCGAAGAGCCAAAACAGCTATTAACCGGATATACACCGGAGAGCCAAAACAGCTCTTAACCGGATATACACCGGGGAGCCAAAACAGCTCTTAACCGGATATACACCGAAGAGCCAAAACAGCTATTAACCGAATATACACCGGAGAGCCAAAACAGCTCTTAACCGGATATACACCGGGGAGCCAAAACAGCTCTTAACCGGATATACACCGAAGAGCCAAAACAGCTCTTAAACGGATATACACCGTAGAGCCAAAACAGCTATTAACCGGATATACACCGAAGAGCCAAAACAGCTCTTAACCGGATATACACCGTAGAGCCAAAACAGCTCTTTACCAGATATACACCGGAGAGCCAAAACAGCTCTTAATCGGATATACACCGAAGAGCCAAAAAAGCTCTTAACCGGATATACACCGTAGAGCCAAAACAGCTCTTAACCAGATATACACCGGAGAGCCAAAACAGCTCTTAATCGGATATACACCGAAGAGCCAAAACAGCTCTTAAACGGATATACACCGTAGAGCCAAAACAGCTCTTAACCAGTTATACACCGATGAGCCAAAACAGCTCTTAACCGGATATACACCGTAGAGCCAAAACAGCTCTTAACCAGATATACACCGGAGAGCCAAAAGCTCTTAACCGGATATACACCGGGGAGCCAAAACAGCTCTTAACCGGATATACACCGAAGAGCCAAAACAGCTATTATCCGGATATACACCGGAGAGCCAAAACAGCTCTTAACCGGATATACACCGGAGAGCCAAAACAGCTCTTAACCGGATATACACCGAAGAGCCAAAACAGCTATTAACCGGATATACACCGGAGAGCCAAAACAGCTCTTAACCGGATATACACCGGGGAGCCAAAACAGCTCTTAACCGGATATACACCGAAGAGCCAAAACAGCTATTAACCGGATATACACCGGAGAGCCAAAACAGCTCTTAACCGGATATACACCGGGGAGCCAAAACAGCTCTTAACCGGATATACACCGAAGAGCCAAAACAGCTCTTAAACGGATATACACCGAAGAGCCAAAACAGCTCTTAAACGGACATACACCGAAGAGCCAAAACAGCTCTTAACCAGATATACACCGGAGAGCCAAAACAGCTCTTATACGGATATACACCGTAGAGCCAAAACAGCTCTTAACCAGTTATACACCGAAGAGCCAAACAGCTCTTAACCGGATATACACCGTAGAGCCAAAACAGCTCTTAACCAGATATACACCGGAGAGCCAAAAAGCTCTTAACCGGATATACACCGGGGAGCCAAAACAGCTCTTAACCGGATATACACCGAAGAGCCAAAACAGCTATTAACCGGATATACACCGGAGAGCCAAAACAGCTCTTAACCGGATATACACCGGGGATCCAAAACAGCTCTTAACCGGATATACACCGTAGAGCCAAAACAGCTCTTAACCAGATATACACCGGAGAGCCAAAACAGCTCTTAATCGGATATACACCGAAGAGCCAAAAAAGCTCTTAACCGGATATACACCGTAGAGCCAAAACAGCTCTTAACCAGATATACACCGGAGAGCCAAAACAGCTCTTAAACGGACATACACCGAAGAGCCAAAACAGCTCTTAACCAGATATACACCGGAGAGCCAAAACAGCTCTTATACGGATATACACCGTAGAGCCAAAACAGCTCTTAACCAGTTATACACCGAAGAGCCAAAACAGCTCTTAACCGGATATACACCGTAGAGCCAAAACAGCTCTTAACCAGATATACACCGGAGAGCCAAAAAGCTCTTAACCGGATATACACCGGGGAGCCAAAACAGCTCTTAACCGGATATACACCGAAGAGCCAAAACAGCTATTAACCGGATATACACCGGAGAGCCAAAACAGCTCTTAACCGGATATACACCGGGGAGCCAAAACAGCTCTTAACCGGATATACACCGTAGAGCCAAAACAGCTCTTAACCAGATATACACCGGAGAGCCAAAACAGCTCTTAATCGGATATACACCGAAGAGCCAAAACAGCTCTTAACCGGATATACACCGTAGAGCCAAAACAGCTCTTAACCAGATATACACCGGAGAGCCAAAACAGCTCTTAATCGGATATACACCGAAGAGCCAAAACAGCTCTTAAACGGATATACACCGTAGAGCCAAAACAGCTCTTAACCAGTTATACACCGAAGAGCCAAAACAGCTCTTAACCGGATATACACCGTAGAGCCAAAACAGCTCTTAACCAGATATACACCGGAGAACCAAAAAGCTCTTAACCGGATATACACCGGGGAGCCAAAACAGCTCTTAACCGGATATACACCGAAGAGCCAAAACAGCTATTATCCGGATATACACCGGAGAGCCAAAACAGCTCTTAACCGGATATACACCGGAGAGCCAAAACAGCTCTTAACCGGATATACACCGAAGAGCCAAAACAGCTATTAACCGGATATACACCGGAGAGCCAAAACAGCTCTTAACCGGATATACACCGGGGAGCCAAAACAGCTCTTAACCGGATATACACCGAAGAGCCAAAACAGCTATTAACCGAATATACACCGGAGAGCCAAAACAGCTCTTAACCGGATATACACCGGGGAGCCAAAACAGCTCTTAACCGGATATACACCGAAGAGCCAAAACAGCTCTTAAACGGATATACACCGTAGAGCCAAAACAGCTATTAACCGGATATACACCGAAGAGCCAAAACAGCTCTTAACCGGATATACACCGTAGAGCCAAAACAGCTCTTTACCAGATATACACCGGAGAGCCAAAACAGCTCTTAATCGGATATACACCGAAGAGCCAAAAAAGCTCTTAACCGGATATACACCGTAGAGCCAAAACAGCTCTTAACCAGATATACACCGGAGAGCCAAAACAGCTCTTAATCGGATATACACCGAAGAGCCAAAACAGCTCTTAAACGGATATACACCGTAGAGCCAAAACAGCTCTTAACCAGTTATACACCGATGAGCCAAAACAGCTCTTAACCGGATATACACCGTAGAGCCAAAACAGCTCTTAACCAGATATACACCGGAGAGCCAAAAGCTCTTAACCGGATATACACCGGGGAGCCAAAACAGCTCTTAACCGGATATACACCGAAGAGCCAAAACAGCTATTATCCGGATATACACCGGAGAGCCAAAACAGCTCTTAACCGGATATACACCGGGGAGCCAATACAGCTCTTAACCGGATATACACCGAAGAGCCAAAACAGCTATTAACCGGATATACACCGGAGAGCCAAAACAGCTCTTAACCGGATATACACCGGGGAGCCAAAACAGCTCTTAACCGGATATACACCGAAGAGCCAAAACAGCTATTAACCGGATATACACCGGAGAGCCAAAACAGCTCTTAACCGGATATACACCGGGGAGCCAAAACAGCTCTTAACCGGATATACACCGAAGAGCCAAAACAGCTCTTAAACGGATATACACCGTAGAGCCAAAACAGCTATTAACCGGATATACACCGAAGAGCCAAAACAGCTATTAACCGGATATACACTGGAGAGCCAAAACAGCTCTTAACCGGATATACACCGGGGAGCCAAAACAGCTCTTAACCGGATATACACCGAAGAGCCAAAACAGCTATTAACCGGATATACACCGGAGAGCCAAAACAGCTCTTAACCGGATATACACCGGGGAGCCAAAACAGCTCTTAACCGGATATACACCGAAGAGCCAAAACAGCTCTTAAACGGATATACACCGTAGAGCCAAAACAGCTCTTAACCAGATATACACCGGGAGCCAAAACAGCTCTTAACCGCATATACACCGAAGAGCCAAAACATTATGACCACCTGACTAATATGATGTTGGTCCACCACATACTCCAAAACAGCTCTTAACCGGATATACACCGGGAGCCAAAACAGCTCTTAACCGGATATACACCGAAGAGCCAAAACAGCTATTAACCGGATATACACCGGAGAGCCAAAACAGCTCTTAACCGGATATACACCGAAGAGCCAAAACAGCTCTTAACCGGATATACACCGAAGAGCCAAAACAGCTATTAACCAGATATACACCGGAGAGCCAAAACAGCTCTTAATCGGATATACACCGAAGAGCCAAAACAGCTCTTAACCGGATATACACCGAAGAGCCAAAACATTATGACCACCTGACTAATATGATGTTGGTCCACCACATACTCCAAAACAGCTCTTAACCGGATATACACCGGGGAGCCAAAACAGCTCTTAACCGGATATACACCGAAGAGCCAAAACAGCTATTAACCGGATATACACCGGAGAGCTAAAGCAGCTCTTAACCAGATATACACCGAAGAGCCAAAACAGCTCTTAACCGGATATACACCATAGAGCCAAAACAGCTCTTAACCAGATATACACCGGAGAGCCAAAACAGCTCTTAATCGGATATACACCGAAGAGCCAAAACAGCTCTTAACCGGATATACACCGGAGAGCCAAAACAGCTCTTAACCGGATATACACCGGGGAGCCAAAACAGCTCTTAACCGGATATACACCGAAGAGCCAAAACAGCTCTTAACCGGATATACACCGGGGAGCCAAAACAGCTCTTAACCGGATATACACCGGGAGCCAAAACAGCTCTTAACCGGATATACACCGAAGAGCCAAAACAGCTCTTAACCGGATATACACCGGAGAGCCAAAACAGCTCTTAACCGGATATACACCGGGGAGAGCCAAAACAGCTCTTAACCGGATATACACCGAAGAGCCAAAACAGCTATTAACCGGATATACACCGGAGAGCCAAAACAGCTCTTAACCGGATATACACCGGGGAGCCAAAACAGCTCTTAACCGGATATACACCGAAGAGCCAAAACAGCTCTTAAACGGATATACACCGTAGAGCCAAAACAGCTCTTAACCAGATATACACCGGAGAGCCAAAACAGCTCTTAACCGGATATACACCGAAGAGCCAAAACAGCTATTAACCGGATATACACCGGAGAGCCAAAACAGCTCTTAACCGGATATACACCGGAGAGCCAAAACAGCTCTTAACCGGATATACACCGAAGAGCCAAAACAGCTCTTAACCGGATATACACCGAAGAGCCAAAACAGCTCTTAACCGGATATACACCGGGGAGCCAAAACAGCTCTTAACCGGATATACACCGAAGAGCCAAAACAGCTCTTAAACGGATATACACCGTAGAGCCAAAACAGCTATTAACCAGATATACACCGAAGAGCCAAAACAGCTCTTAACCGGATATACACCGTAGAGCCAAAACAGCTCTTAACCAGATATACACCGGAGAGCCAAAACAGCTCTTAACCGGATATACACCGGGGAGCCAAAACAGCTCTTAACCGGATATACACCGAAGAGCCAAAACAGCTATTAACCGGATATACACCGTAGAGCCAAAACAGCTCTTAACCAGATATACACTGGAGAGCCAAAACAGCTCTTAACCGGATATACACCGGGGAGCCAAAACAGCTCTTAACCGGATATACACCGAAGAGCCAAAACATTATGACCACCTGACTAATATGATGTTGGTCCACCACATACTCCAAAACAGCTCTTACCCGGTGAGGAATTGACGCTACACGATTTCTAAAAATGCCTTGTGGTAACAGTATCTGGTACGAACACGTTACAAGTAGAGTATATCTATTAACTGTTGTAAGCTACGTGGTTGATCCGCCGCAGATCGCATTTGCTGTTCCAAAACAAACAACATATGCCCCATTGGTTCGATGTCTGGCGAATTTGAATGCCGAGGCAATAAATTCCTTTGAGTCTTCTTCATGTCCCGTGAACAATTCTCGAATAATCCGAGAAGACTGCTGAAAGGATGTGCTATTTTAGGGCAATACCGTTTCCATCATAGGACGTACCTAGCTTGCTGAGATGTTTAGCTAGGTGACTGAAATAACAGTTTGCTGCAAATAAATGACTGGTTACCTGGTTTACCGACTGAATAAATTGCCAAAAGCATTGTTATGGGTATAAAAAGTATTGGCAAGGGTATACGAATTTCCAAAGCATTTCACTTCTTCCACTACTTGGTTTTCATCTCTCCGAGCATCGTAGTGCAAACATCTCCCCCCAGTAAACGAAGCACAAATACCCCGCCGACAACATGGTAAAACAGGAAACGAGTTTTCTCCAAAAAGACGACCTTCTTCCAATCATTCAAGGTCCGGTGTTAATGCCAGTGTGCCTATCGTGGGAGCTTTCGAAGGTGAACCGAGGTTAGCATGGCCACACAGAGGGACCTGTGTCTAACAGGAAACGAGATTCCTCCGATCAGACGACCTTCTTCCAATCATTCAAGGTCCAGTGTTGATGCCAGTGTGTCTATTGTGGGAGCTTTCGAAGGTGAACCGAGGTTAGCATGGCCACACAGAGGGACCTGTGTCTAACAGGAAACGAGATTCCTCCGACCAGACGACCTTCTTCCAATCATTCAAGGTCCAGTGTTGATGCCAGTGTGCCTATTGTGGGAGCTTTCGAAGGTGAACCGAGGTTAGCATGGCCACACAGAGGGACCTGTGTCTAACAGGAAACGAGATTCCTCCGACCAGACGACCTTCTTCCAATCATTCAAGGTCCAGTGTTGATGCCAGTGTGCCTATTGTGGGAGCTTTCGAAGGTGAACCGAGGTTAGCATGGCCACACAGAGGGACCTGTGTCTAACAGGAAACGAGATTCCTCCGATCAGACGACCTTCTTCCAATCATTCAAGGTCCAGTGTTGATGCCAGTGTGTCTATTGTGGGAGCTTTCGAAGGTGAACCGAGGTTAGCATGGCCACACAGAGGGACCTGTGTCTAACAGGAAACGAGATTCCTCCGACCAGACGACCTTCTTCCAATCATTCAAGGTCCAGTGTTGATGCCAGTGTGCCTATTGTGGGAGCTTTCGAAGGTGAACCGAGGTTAGCATGGCCACACAGAGGGACCTGTGTCTAACAGGAAACGAGATTCCTCCGACCAGACGACCTTCTTCCAATCATTCAAGGTCCAGTGTTTATGCCAGTGTGCCTATTGTGGGAGCTTTCGAAGGTGAACCGAGGTTAGCATGGCCACACAGAGGGACCTGTGTCTAACAGGAAACGAGATTCCTCCGACCAGACGACCTTCTTCCAATCATTCAAGGTCCAGTGTTGATGCCAGTGTGCCTATTGTGGGAGCTTTCGAAGGTGAACCGAGGTTAGCATGGCCACACAGAGGGACCTGTGTCTAACAGGAAACGAGATTCCTCCGACCAGACGACCTTTTTCCAATCATTCAAGGTCCAGTGTTGATGCCAGTGTGCCTATTGTGGGAGCTTTCGAAGGTGAACCGAGGTTAGCATGGCCACACAGAGGGACCTGTGTCTAACAGGAAACGAAATTCCTCCAACCAGACGACCTTTTTCCAATCATTCAAATTCATGCCAGTGGCCCATTGTGGGTCCTTTCAACCCTCTACCGAGTTTAGCATGAGAACACACCGGGACTTTCTGCTACGCAACCGCATTTTGAGCAGGATTCGATGTATTCTGTGTTGTGACACATTACTCTCGTTGCTGCGGCGCAGTATCTCTTCTGTTGACTCGTAGAATACGACATAGTCTATATTACCTCTAGCAATGATTAACCGTGGTACGCAAACAACCTGCTGTCGGTTCAAGGATTTTCTCTCTTCGCAACACTTTTGAAGGTACAAACTCCGGTTGACCGTTAGCACTTTACAAGCCTATAGCTGTTTCAGAAATGCTGTGACCCATTTTTTTTGGCCGGTACAATTTGGCCTTATTCAAACTCCCTTAGGTACGCTGTCTTTCCCATCTGAAGAACAAAAACAAAATGATTAACAGAGCTCAGTGTCACGTGTTATTTTTACCCCTTTCGTAATCAGCGCATGCGTCGTCCTATACCTGCAGCTGCTGCCATTTGCATAAAAACCCGCTGGTCACATTGTTTCAGTTCTCATATATCATCAGCAGTTACAATGGCTCTGAAATCCTGCGGTATTGAAGATGCATACATTAATATTATTAATAACATCTATGAAAATGCAAGTGCAAAGATTAGGCTGTTTGAAAATACAACACACGTAAAAATTGGAAAGGGAGTGAGACAAGGTGACACCATATCTCCGAAGCTCTTTAATGCCACATTGGAAAATTCTTTCAATCGCTGAACTGGGAAAACAAAGGGATAAAGATTAATGGAAATTATCTAACCCACCTTCGTTTTGCTGACTGACGTAGTCATTTTTGCAACTACCCCATCAGAGCTGCAGAGTATGATCCAGGAACTTGCTGACAAGAGTAAAGAAGTGGGATTAAAAATGAACTTCCAGAAGACAAAAGTGATGTTCAATGCTTTTACAAGAAATGAAGATTTATCCATTGATGGAGAAAAGCTGGAGATAACAGGCACGTACGTTTATCTTGGACAGCAGATATCAAATGAGGGTCACATTGGTGAAGAAATTAATCGGCGTACAAAACTTGCCTGGAGAGCTTTTGGAAGAAACAGCATAATTTTCAAGAGCAATATGCCATTATGTCTTAAAAGAAAAGTGTTTGATCAATGCATCCTTCCAGTGCTTACGTATGGTGCAGAGACGTGGACCTTAGCTAAAAGAGACATACAAAGACTGCAGACAACTCAAAGCAGCATGGAGAGGTGCATGCTTGGTGTAACCAGGAGAGATAAGAGGAGGAACTCGTGGATCCGAAAAATGACAAGAGTGGAAGACATCATGATCAGAGTTAAATCCCTGAAATGGCAATGGGCTGGACATACTGTCAGAAGGACAGATCATCGATGGACAGCCGAAATTTTAGATTGGATTCCAAAGGACAGGAAAAGACCCAGAAGAAGACCACATGGGAGATGGGTGGATGAAATTCGAAAGTATGCAGGGGTGACATGGAGGAGACTGGCACAAGACAGATCGTTGTGGAGGAAACTTGGGGAGAAGTTCGTCCAGCAGTGGATTGATAATGGTTGACAATGATGATGATGATGATATCATCATCTTTGTCAGCCATTATCAACCCATTGCTCGATGAAGTTCTTCCCAGGTTTCTTCTCCAACGGCCTTTTTTCCCCAGTCCCCTCTATGCCACTGCCGCATACTTTCGAATTTCATTCACCTATACACAAGTGGTCTTCAGTGTCTTTTCCAGCCCCTTCGAATCCAGTCTAAAATTTCGGTTGCGCACCGGTGGTCTGTCCTTCGGGCAGCATTTCCAGCCAATTGCCATTTCAGAAATTTAACTCTGATCACGATGTCTTCCACTTTTGTCCTTTTTCTGATCCACGAATTCCTGTTCTTATCTCTTTTGATTACACCAAGCATGAGTCTGTCCATGCTTCTTTCAGTTCCCACACATCATAGACTATTTCGTATACTGTATGTTTGTTACAAATACGTAGACATTGAGACTTTTCAGATACGTTGCGGAATGTAACAGTAATGTTTCAGAAACCTTACGGTTACGTCAAAATGTCCTCAAACGTTACATAACTTTGAGACATAATCCATACGTTACAGTGAAAAGTCTTGTAACTTCTACATACCAACTTCATGTTACTCTTACCTATTTGAAAGATATTTGTAACTTCGTTACATTACTGTAACGTATTTGAAAGACATTTGTGACATCATCATATTTACTGTTACGTATTTACTACGTTGAACATTATGGTTTTAATAAACTTCGTGAAATCACAATAAAAAATATTACACTCAATAGCTGTTTCAAAAACAACAACAGTCACATCACGAGTTGCTTACGTTTTCACAGGTTCAACGCAGTCTGCTGTCCATTGGGAACAGTGCCGGCGTTTATACACTGACGGAAAAAAAATCCCCACACCACGAAAAAACAGTTGTAGAGGAATGAAATGGCGGCAATACATTTCTATAGGTAACATATTTAATCGATTAAGGTTTCAAGATCACAGCTTAATGTAAGCGCGAGAAGAGCCATTTTAAATGTGAAATGCTGATACATTAATAACCGGTGAAACCGCCAGAATGTTGAATGCAAGCACGCAAACGTTCATGCATTGTGTCGTACAGGTGCTGGATGTCAGTTTGTGGGATGGAGTTCCATGCCTGTTGCACTTGGTCGGTCAATACAGGGACGGTTAATGCTGGTTGGGGGTGACGCTGGAGTTGTCGTCCAATGCTGTCCCATACGTGCTCGATTGGTGAAAGATCTGGTGATCTAGCAGGCCGCGGCAACATGTCGACACTCTGTATAGCATGTTGGGTTGCAACAGCGGTATGCGGGCGAGCGTTATATTGTTGGAAAACACCCCATGGAATGCTGTTCATGAATGGCAGTACAACAGGTTGAATCACCAGACCGACGTATAACTGTGCCGTCAGGGTGCGTGGGATAACCACGAGAGTGCTCCTGCTGCCATAGGAAATTGCTCCCCAGACCATAACTCCAGGTGTAGGCCCAGTGCGTCTCGGCTGTAGACAGGTTGGTTGCAGGCGCTCACCTGGCCTCCTTCTAACCAAGACACGGCCATCACTGGCACCCAGGCTGAACCGGCTTTCATCAGAAAACACAACAGATCTCCACTCCGTCCTCCAATGAGCTCTAGCTTGACACCACTGACGTCGCAAACGGCAGTGGTTTGGAGTAATTGGAATGCACGCTACAGGGCGTCTGGCTCCGAGCTGTCCTTCAAGTAACCGATTTGTAACAGTTCGTTGTGTCACTGTGATGGCAACTGCAGCTCGAATTGCTGCCGCAGACGCGGTACGATGCGCCACGGCCATACGCCGTACACGGCAGTCTTCCCTCTCAGTAGTGCCACGTGGCCGGCCGGAACCCGGTCTTCCTGAGGCAGTACCTTCCCTTGACCACCGCTGCCAACAATCATGCACAGTGGCTACATTCCTGCCAAGTCGTTCTGCAATATTGCGGAACGAAAATCCACCTTCTCGTAGCCCTATTACACGACCTCGTTCAAACTCCGTGAGCTGTTGATAATGGCTTCTTCGTCTTCTTAAAGGCATTCTTGACTAACATCAACACACTACGTCGAATCTCAACGATAACTAACACTCACGAACGTTACAGCGCGTATTTAGACCAAACCTGCTTTGCATGTTCCGAGGGGCGCTACTAGCGCCACACGTATGCGCCGAGCGCGAAATTTGCATAGACGTCATCTTATAGATGTACTCTCACAGTCTACTAACTGTCGTTTATCTAACACAACCCCTTCTTGGTGTTGGGATTTTTTTCCGTCAGTGTATATTGATAACAAAAGAAGTAAAAATCGGTCCCAAAAGAGGATGTCGTATTTCTATTATACATGTGGAATAGACAATGTTTCAGCGAAAAAAGGAAGCAAATCAAATTCGTCATTTCTCTAAATACCTACCAGTATGAAATTTCTCAACTTCAAGTAAAAATAAAACGTGCTGGAATAGTATACTAATGCAATAACACAGCCATCTACTTAGATTTTATAAAATGCTGTCTAGAATTTAGAAATTGCAGTAATCAAAACAATTACTTACTTTCAGATGATCTGAATCACAAAAAAAAAAGAAAAAATGATGAAATAATAAATCAACTAACTAGCTAACTCGAGTACGACAACATCACCAAAGAATATCCCAGTAGCACGTGGAAATACGACTACCAGAGTGCGTCGTTGAAATGGCATAAATGCGCATGCGCATGCACGCCGTTGCCAAAACAAAAATCTTAAATATCGCGGGAATGAAACATCAAGACAGCAATCATGTACAATGGAAACTATAAAATAGTAGTATCAGTGAATGCTATTTTGAATGTAACCGTAATGTACAAGTTATGTTCCAAAATAGATGTTGCTGAAACGTAATTTTAAGATATCTCTGAAAGTGTAACGAAAATGAGAGATTGTAATATTATTGATACATATATGAAACGTTTTGTGATGTATGGGTTATCTACGGTCTTTGTATGTCTTAATTAATACAGACATTTAACGTGGACCAGGAACATCAAACAAAGATCTTCGCTCTTTCCACGTTTATAAGTGAGTCACGGAAAAATTCTCATTGGCCGCCACCGGGAGTCGAACCCAGGGTCTTGCAGTTACGCGCCGGATATGCTTCCGCTACACCACAGCGGCCTCGAATTCCTCCAGACTCACACACGCTAACTGCCAAGCCAATTTGGCAGGTTGCTTCTTGGAGCCCCGCACAATGCTGGGGATTCACCAAAGATGGTAAGCAGCAACTGAATGGTAAGATTCACCAAAGATGGTAAGCAGCAACTGAATGGTAAGATTCACCAAACATGGTAAGCTTGCTGCTTACCATCTTTGGTGAATCCCCAGCATTGTGCGGGACTCCAAGAAGCAACCTGCCAACTGGCTTGGCAGTTAGCGTGTGTGAGTGTGGAGGAATTCGAGGCTGCTGTGGTGTGGCGGAAGCATATCCGGCGCGTAACTGGAAGACCTTGGGTTCGACTCCCGGTGGCGGCCAATGAGAATGTTTCCGTGACTCACTTATAAACGTGGAAAGAGCGAAGATCTTTGCTTGATGATCTTTCTATGTCTTGTTTAGTTAAGGCCCACGTCTTTGCTCCGTGCATAAACACTAAAAGGAAGAATAGATTAAACACTTTTAAGACATGGTGGCAAATTGCTCTCAAAAATTGTGCTGTTTCTTTCAAAAGCTCTGGAGCCAAGTTTTATATCTCGATTAATTTCTTCATAAATGTCACCCTCACTTGATATCTGCTGTCCAAGGTAAATTTAGGTATCGGTTATCTCCAGCTTTTCCCCATCAATCGATAAATCTTCATGTCTTGTAAAAGCTTTGTACATCAGTATTCTCTTCTGAAAGTTCATTTTTTAGTCCTACATTTTTACGCCTGTCATTAAGTTCTTGGATCATACTCTGCAGTTCTGAAGGGCAGTGGCAAACATGACTACGTCATTAGCGAAACGAAGGTGAAATAAATAATCTCCATTAATCTAAATACACTTAATTTTTAATTACTGTGCATTTTTAAAAAGCACGTGTTTTGTAAAATACAGTGTGTGCTGATAGTATCATTTTTTTCGTCTGTGGATACCACATCTCTGCAACTATTAGTTCGATTTAGAAATTGCTCCTTGCATTGTGAAGTTTGAATTTTGAGAACGATGCTCCTTGTTTCCCGGTTTTTATACGATCAGCCGCTAGAGGGCGTAAATGCAGATAATTTCGAATTCAAAATGCATTTTATTCCATATACTGTATTTGCTTGTAAGTATCCGATTGAAAAAAAAATATTTGTTCCTTCCGATGTCATTTATAACAAAAACTCTTTTGTGTACAGTTTGTTTTTCAAGTGACGCACATATATTGTTCTAGGGGGCGTAAAAGTGAAACTATGATTTCCCTGATATCGCTGCTTCTAAAAGTCCCGTTTGAAGGATTCTTTGTGCATTAGATAGAACTCCTGTTGGGAAATGTTCGACATAAAATTTCTCATTTTTTGGTAAAGGCCACCCAAGGATGGCATAAATTTTCATTTGTTGTTCTGGTATTTTTGCAGGAAAATTTGCGCTTCCTCAAACTATGTCAAAAAAAAAAATTCTTGGGTGAACTGATAACGTTTACCACAAAAAATTTTTTAAGAATATATTCTGCTTAAAATAGTGCTTCTGTCGGAGGGCATACATGAATAACTTATTTTTGTCGATATCTCTGCTTCTAACCTTCCGATTTGAAAAATTGTTTCTTCATCTGCGGTCCTTTCTAGTGCAAAAGTGTTTTGCATTTCATTTGAAAAGAAAATTAATGCACGGGTGTACTATTAGAGGGCGTACGTTTGCGTGTCCGTTGACAACATATTTGCAGCAATATCTGGGAGACCAAACACACAACTGAAAAAAATTTAAAATTGGTTTTCTTTCAGATACTACTAACTATGAAAACATTTTATGTGCATTTCCGTTAGAAAACAATGCACAACTTCTCCGCTAGTGGCACAGATTTTTATTTTGCTTTTCTCGTTATCTCTGCTTTTAAAAGTCCGATTTAAAAAAAAAAAAATAATTAACACAGCATATCATACGCCTTGTGGAAGACTTTGAGGACTTTTTGTAGCTCAAAGTTCTGGAGCTACGTACGGGTAGTGTGTGTGTGTGTGTGTGTGCTTTTATTTGCAGCTTTTTTTTCCGTTTCTAAAAGCCCTATAAAAATGTATTTATTTACTCTATGCTCTTCTTTAAACAACAGCCCTCGTAGCACGATCTTTAAGATCAGGTCACATGATATTTAAAACTTCATAAAGTTTTAAATATCATGTGTTTTGAGACCTGATCTTAAAGATCGTGTTACGACGGCTGTTGTTTAAAGAAGTTCCTATCAGCACGAAAACCTTCTACATTTTACTCCATGCCATTTGCTAAATAAAGATGGGGATCATTATTGTGTTTAAATAATGCACAGATCTCCGACAGGTTAGTATAAATGTCAAAACCTTTTTCTGCTATTTCTGCTTCAAGGAGATGTATTTGAAAAATCCTTTTTTCTTAGCATAGCTTTTCCCATGAGGTATATTTTTAGCATCTTTTCAACTTTTTCGCTATGAAAATTTTTTCTACTTGGGGGAGTAGAGTAATATCATGTCCCCTCTACAATGTTTTCTAGCCGCCCCGGTGGCGCAGTGGTCTAAGGCGTTGGTCTCTGATCATTCGTCCGTAAGGGGTCCGGGTTCGAATCCCGGTCAGGCATGGATGTTGTGTTTGTCTTACGGCACTGGCTCTCTCCCTTCCCTGGAACCAGTGACCCTAAATTAGGGACGGGCGACTGCTTATAGCCCATTGAGTTGCTCACGGTGGTCGTTAAACCTCCAATCAAAAAAAAAAATTACCTGAGGAAACTTTACAGCGTTACCTGAAAACGGTTTAGCCGCCCCTGTGGCGCAGTGGTCTAAGGCGCTGGCCTCTGATCATTCGTCAGTGAGGGGTCCGGGTTCGAATCCCGGTGAGGCATGGATGTTGTGTTTGTCTTACGGCACTGGCTCTCTCCCTTCCCTGGAACCAGTGACCCTAAATTAGGGACGGGCGACTGCTTATAGCCCATTGAGTTGCTCACGGTGGTCGTTAAACCTCCAATCAATCAATGAATGGATGTTGTGTTTGTCTTACGGCACTGGCTCTCTCCATTCCCTGGAACCAGTGACCCTAAATTAGAGACGGGCGACTGCTTATAGCCCATTGAGTTGCTCACGGTGGTCGTTAAAGCTCCAATCAATCAATGAATGGATGTTGTGTTTGTCTTACGGCACTGGCTCTCTCCCTTCCCTGGAACCACTGACCCTAAATTAGGGACGGGCGACTGCTTATAGCCCATTGAGTTGCTCACGGTGGTCGTTAAACCTCCAATCAATCAATGAATGGATGTTGTGTTTGTCTTACGGCACTGGCTCTCTCCCTTCCCTGGAACCAGTGACCCTAAATTAGGGACGGGCGACTGCTTATAGCCCATTGAGTTGCTCACGGTGGTCGTTAAACCTCCAATCAATCAATGAATGGATGTTGTGTTTGTCTTACGGCACTGGCTCTCTCCCTTCCCTGGAACCACTGACCCTAAATTAGGGACGGGCGACTGCTTATAGCCCATTGAGTTGCTCACGGTGGTCGTTAAACCTCCAATCAATCAATGAATGGATGTTGTGTTTGTCTTACGGCACTGGCTCTCTCCCTTCCCTGGAACCAGTGACCCTAAATTAGGGACGGGCGACTGCTTATAGCCCATTGAGTTGCTCACGGTGGTCGTTAAACCTCCAATCAAAAAAAAAATTACCTGAGGAAACTTTACAGCGTTACCTGAAAACGGTTTAGCCGCCCCTGTGGCGCAGTGGTCTAAGGCGCTGGCCTCTGATCATTCGTCAGTGAGGGGTCCGGGTTCGAATCCCGGTGAGGCATGGATGTTGTGTTTGTCTTACGGCACTGGCTCTCTCCCTTCCCTGGAACCAGTGACCCTAAATTAGGGACGGGCGACTGCTTATAGCCCATTGAGTTGCTCACGGTGGTCGTTAAACCTCCAATCAAAAAAAAAAAAATTACCTGAGGAAACTTTACAGCGTTACCTGAAAACGGTTTAGCCGCCCCTGTGGCGCAGTGGTCTAAGGCGCTGGCCTCTGATCATTCGTCCGTGAGGGGTCCGGGTTCGAATCCCGGTGAGGCATGGATGTTGTGTTTGTCTTACGGCACTGGCTCTCTCCCTTCCCTGGAACCAGTGACCCAAAATTAGGGACGGGCGACTGCTTATAGCCCATTGAGTTGCTCACGGTGGTCGTTAAACCTCCAATCAATCAATGAATGGATGTTGTGTTTGTCTTACGGCACTGGCTCTCTCCCTTCCCTGGAACCAGTGACCCTAAATTAGGGACGGGCGACTGCTTATAGCCCATTGAGTTGCTCACGGTGGTCGTTAAGCCTCCAATCAAAAAAAAAAAAAAAAAAAAAAAAAAAAATTACCTGAGGAAACTTTACAGCGTTACCTGAAAACGGTTTAGCCGCCCCTGTGGCGCAGTGGTCTAAGGCGCTGGCCTCTGATCATTCGTCCGTGAGGGGTCCGGGTTCGAATCCCGGTGAGGCATGGATGTTGTGTTTGTCTTACGGCACTGGCTCTCTCCCTTCCCTGGAACCAGTGACCCTAAATTAGGGACGGGCGACTGCTTATAGCCCATTGAGTTGCTCACGGTGGTCGTTAAGCCTCCAATCAAAAAAATTACCTGAGGAAACTTTACAGCGTTACCTGAAAACGGTTTAGCCGCCCCTGTGGCGCAGTGGTCTAAGGCGCTGGCCTCTGATCATTCGTCCGTGAGGGGTCCGGGTTCGAATCCCGGTGAGGCATGGATGTTGTGTTTGTCTTACGGCACTGGCTCTCTCCCTTCCCTGGAACCAGTGACCCTGAATTAGGGACGGGCGACTGCTTATAGCCGATCGAGTTGCTCACGGTGGTCGTTAAACCTCCAACCAAAAAAAAAAAAAAAAAAAACAATCAATGAATGGATGTTGTGTTTGTCTTACGGCACTGGCTCTCTCCCTTCCCTGGAACCAGTGACCCTAAATTAGGGACGGGCGACTGCTTATAGCCCATTGAGTTTCCCACGGTGGTCGTTTAACCTCCAATTAAAAAAAAAAAAAAAAAAAATTACCTGAGGAAACTTTACAGCGTTACCTGAAAACGGTTTAGCCGCCCCTGTGGCGCAGTGGTCTAAGGCGCTGGCCTCTGATCATTCGTCCGTGAGGGGTCCGGGTTCGAATCCCGGTGAGGCATGGATGTTGTGTTTGTCTTACGGCACTGGCTCTCTCCCTTCCCTGGAACCAGTGACCCTAAATTAGGGACGGGCGACTGCTTATAGCTCATTGAGTTTCCCACGGTGGTCGTTAAACCTCCAATTAAAAAAAAAAAAATTACCTGAGGAAACTTTACAGCGTTACCTGAAAACGGTTTAGCCGCCCCTGTGGCGCAGTGGTCTAAGGCGCTGGCCTCTGATCATTCGTCCGTGAGGGGTCCGGGTTCGAATCCCGGTGAGGCATGGATGTTGTGTTTGTCTTACGGCACTGGCTCTCTCCCTTCCCTGGAACCAGTGACCCTAAATTAGGGACGGGCGACTGCTTATAGCCCATTGAGTTTCCCACGGTGGTCGTTTAACCTCCAATTAAAAAAAAAAAAAAAAATTACCTGAGGAAACTTTACAGCGTTACCTGAAAACGGTTTAGCCGCCCCTGTGGCGCAGTGGTCTAAGGCGCTGGCCTCTGATCATTCGTCCGTGAGGGGTCCGGGTTCGAATCCCGGTGAGGCATGGATGTTGTGTTTGTCTTACGGCACTGGCTCTCTCCCTTCCCTGGAACCAGTGACCCTAAATTAGGGACGGGCGACTGCTTATAGCCCATTGAGTTGCTCACGGTGGTCGTTTAACCTCCAATTAAAAAAAAAAAATTACCTGAGGAAACTTTACAGCGTTACCTGAAAACGGTTTAGCCGCCCCTGTGGCGCAGTGGTCTAAGGCGCTGGCCTCTGATCATTCGTCCGTGAGGGGTCCGGGTTCGAATCCCGGTGAGGCATGGATGTTGTGTTTGTCTTACGGCACTGGCTCTCTCCCTTCCCTGGAACCAGTGACCCTAAATTAGGGACGGGTGACTGCTTATAGCCGATTGAGTTGCTCACGGTGGTCGTTAAACCTCCAATCAATCAATGAATGGATGTTGTGTTTGTCTTACGGCACTGGCTCTCTCCCTTCCCTGGAACCAGTGACCCTAAATTAGGGACGGGCGACTGCTTATAGCCCATTGAGTTGCTCACGGTGGTCGTTAAACCTCCAATCAATCAATGAATGGATGTTGTGTTTGTCTTACGGCACTGGCTCTCTCCCTTCCCTGGAACCAGTGACCCTAAATTAGGGACGGGCGACTGCTTATAGCCCATTGAGTTGCTCACGGTGGTCGTTAAACCTCCAATCAATCAATGAATGGATGTTGTGTTTGTCTTACGGCACTGGCTCTCTCCCTTCCCTGGAACCAGTGACCCTAAATTAGGGACGGGCGACTGCTTATAGCCGATCGAGTTGCTCACGGTGGTCGTTAAACCTCCAATCAATCAATGAATGGATGTTGTGTTTGTCTTACGGCACTGGCTCTCTCCCTTCCCTGGAACCAGTGACCCTAAATTAGGGACGGGCGACTGCTTATAGCCCATTGAGTTTCCCACGGTGGTCGTTTAACCTCCAATTAAAAAAAAAAAAAATTACCTGAGGAAACTTTACAGCGTTACCTGAAAACGGTTTAGCCGCCCCGGTGGCGCAGTGGTCTAAGGCGCTGGCCTCTGATCATTCGTCCGTGAGGGGTCCGGGTTCGAATCCCGGTGAGGCATGGATGTTGTGTTTGTCTTACGGCACTGGCTCTCTCCCTTCCCTGGAACCAGTGACCCTAAATTAGGGACGGGCGACTGCTTATAGCCGATCGAGTTGCTCACGGTGGTCGTTAAACCTCCAATCAATCAATGAATGGATGTTGTGTTTGTCTTACGGCACTGGCTCTCTCCCTTCCCTGGAACCAGTGACCCTAAATTAGGGACGGGCGACTGCTTATAGCCCATTGAGTTTCCCACGGTGGTCGTTTAACCTCCAATTAAAAAAAAAAAAAAAAATTACCTGAGGAAACTTTACAGCGTTACCTGAAAACGGTTTAGCCGCCCCTGTGGCGCAGTGGTCTAAGGCGCTGGCCTCTGATCATTCGTCCGTGAGGGGTCCGGGTTCGAATCCCGGTGAGGCATGGATGTTGTGTTTGTCTTACGGCACTGGCTCTCTCCCTTCCCTGGAACCAGTGACCCTAAATTAGGGACGGGTGACTGCTTATAGCCGATTGAGTTGCTCACGGTGGTCGTTAAACCTCCAATCAATCAATGAATGGATGTTGTGTTTGTCTTACGGCACTGGCTCTCTCCCTTCCCTGGAACCAGTGACCCTAAATTAGGGACGGGCGACTGCTTATAGCCCATTGAGTTGCTCACGGTGGTCGTTAAACCTCCAATCAATCAATGAATGGATGTTGTGTTTGTCTTACGGCACTGGCTCTCTCCCTTCCCTGGAACCAGTGACCCTAAATTAGGGACGGGCGACTGCTTATAGCCCATTGAGTTGCTCACGGTGGTCGTTAAACCTCCAATCAATCAATGAATGGATGTTGTGTTTGTCTTACGGCACTGGCTCTCTCCCTTCCCTGGAACCAGTGACCCTAAATTAGGGACGGGCGACTGCTTATAGCCGATCGAGTTGCTCACGGTGGTCGTTAAACCTCCAATCAATCAATGAATGGATGTTGTGTTTGTCTTACGGCACTGGCTCTCTCCCTTCCCTGGAACCAGTGACCCTAAATTAGGGACGGGCGACTGCTTATAGCCCATTGAGTTTCCCACGGTGGTCGTTTAACCTCCAATTAAAAAAAAAAATTACCTGAGGAAACTTTACAGCGTTACCTGAAAACGGTTTAGCCGCCCCGGTGGCGCAGTGGTCTAAGGCGCTGGCCTCTGATCATTCGTCCGTGAGGGGTCCGGGTTCGAATCCCGGTGAGGCATGGATGTTGTGTTTGTCTTACGGCACTGGCTCTCTCCCTTCCCTGGAACCAGTGACCCTAAATTAGGGACGGGCGACTGCTTATAGCTCATTGAGTTTCCCACGGTGGTCGTTAAACCTCCAATTAAAAAAAAAAAAAAAAAATTACCTGAGGAAACTTTACAGCGTTACCTGAAAACGGTTTAGCCGCCCCTGTGGCGCAGTGGTCTAAGGCGCTGGCCTCTGATCATTCGTCCGTGAGGGGTCCGGGTTCGAATCCCGGTGAGGCATGGATGTTGTGTTTGTCTTACGGCACTGGCTCTCTCCCTTCCCTGGAACCAGTGACCCTAAATTAGGGACGGGCGACTGCTTATAGCTCATTGAGTTTCCCACGGTGGTCGTTAAACCTCCAATTAAAAAAAAAAAAAAAAAAAATTACCTGAGGAAACTTTACAGCGTTACCTGAAAACGGTTTAGCCGCCCCTGTGGCGCAGTGGTCTAAGGCGCTGGCCTCTGATCATTCGTCCGTGAGGGGTCCGGGTTCGAATCCCGGTGAGGCATGGATGTTGTGTTTGTCTTACGGCACTGGCTCTCTCCCTTCCCTGGAACCAGTGACCCTAAATTAGGGACGGGCGACTGCTTATAGCTCATTGAGTTTCCCACGGTGGTCGTTAAACCTCCAATTAAAAAAAAAAAAAAAAAAAATTACCTGAGGAAACTTTACAGCGTTACCTGAAAACGGTTTAGCCGCCCCTGTGGCGCAGTGGTCTAAGGCGCTGGCCTCTGATCATTCGTCCGTGAGGGTCCGGGTTCGAATCCCGGTGAGGCATGGATGTTGTGTTTGTCTTACGGCACTGGCTCTCTCCCTTCCCTGGAACCAGTGACCCTAAATTAGGGACGGGTGACTGCTTATAGCCGATTGAGTTGCTCACGGTGGTCGTTAAACCTCCAATTAAAAAAAAAAAAAAAAAATTACCTGAGGAAACTTTACAGCGTTACCTGAAAACGGTTTAGCCGCCCCTGTGGCGCAGTGGTCTAAGGCGCTGGCCTCTGATCATTCGTCCGTGAGGGGTCCGGGTTCGAATCCCGGTGAGGCATGGATGTTGTGTTTGTCTTACGGCACTGGCTCTCTCCCTTCCCTGGAACCAGTGACCCTAAATTAGGGACGGGCGACTGCTTATAGCTCATTGAGTTTCCCACGGTGGTCGTTAAACCTCCAATCAAAAAAAAAAAAAAAAAAAAAAAAAATTACCTGAGGAAACTTTACAGCGTTACCTGAAAACGGTTTAGCCGCCCCTGTGGCGCAGTGGTCTAAGGCGCTGGCCTCTGATCATTCGTCCGTGAGGGGTCCGGGTTCGAATCCCGGTGAGGCATGGATGTTGTGTTTGTCTTACGGCACTGGCTCTCTCCCTTCCCTGGAACCAGTGACCCTAAATTAGGGACGGGTGACTGCTTATAGCCGATTGAGTTGCTCACGGTGGTCGTTAAACCTCCAATCAATCAATGAATGGATGTTGTGTTTGTCTTACGGCACTGGCTCTCTCCCTTCCCTGGAACCAGTGACCCTAAATTAGGGACGGGCGACTGCTTATAGCCCATTGAGTTGCTCACGGTGGTCGTTAAACCTCCAATCAATCAATGAATGGATGTTGTGTTTGTCTTACGGCACTGGCTCTCTCCCTTCCCTGGAACCAGTGACCCTAAATTAGGGACGGGCGACTGCTTATAGCCCATTGAGTTGCTCACGGTGGTCGTTAAACCTCCAATCAATCAATGAATGGATGTTGTGTTTGTCTTACGGCACTGGCTCTCTCCCTTCCCTGGAACCAGTGACCCTAAATTAGGGACGGGCGACTGCTTATAGCCGATCGAGTTGCTCACGGTGGTCGTTAAACCTCCAATCAATCAATGAATGGATGTTGTGTTTGTCTTACGGCACTGGCTCTCTCCCTTCCCTGGAACCAGTGACCCTAAATTAGGGACGGGCGACTGCTTATAGCCCATTGAGTTTCCCACGGTGGTCGTTTAACCTCCAATTAAAAAAAAAAAAAAAAAAAAATTACCTGAGGAAACTTTACAGCGTTACCTGAAAACGGTTTAGCCGCCCCGGTGGCGCAGTGGTCTAAGGCGCTGGCCTCTGATCATTCGTCCGTGAGGGGTCCGGGTTCGAATCCCGGTGAGGCATGGATGTTGTGTTTGTCTTACGGCACTGGCTCTCTCCCTTCCCTGGAACCAGTGACCCTAAATTAGGGACGGGCGACTGCTTATAGCTCATTGAGTTTCCCACGGTGGTCGTTAAACCTCCAATTAAAAAAAAAAAAAAAATTACCTGAGGAAACTTTACAGCGTTACCTGAAAACGGTTTAGCCGCCCCTGTGGCGCAGTGGTCTAAGGCGCTGGCCTCTGATCATTCGTCCGTGAGGGGTCCGGGTTCGAATCCCGGTGAGGCATGGATGTTGTGTTTGTCTTACGGCACTGGCTCTCTCCCTTCCCTGGAACCAGTGACCCTAAATTAGGGACGGGCGACTGCTTATAGCTCATTGAGTTTCCCACGGTGGTCGTTAAACCTCCAATTAAAAAAAAAAAAAAAAAATTACCTGAGGAAACTTTACAGCGTTACCTGAAAACGGTTTAGCCGCCCCTGTGGCGCAGTGGTCTAAGGCGCTGGCCTCTGATCATTCGTCCGTGAGGGGTCCGGGTTCGAATCCCGGTGAGGCATGGATGTTGTGTTTGTCTTACGGCACTGGCTCTCTCCCTTCCCTGGAACCAGTGACCCTAAATTAGGGACGGGTGACTGCTTATAGCCGATTGAGTTGCTCACGGTGGTCGTTAAACCTCCAATTAAAAAAAAAAAAAAAAAAAATTACCTGAGGAAACTTTACAGCGTTACCTGAAAACGGTTTAGCCGCCCCTGTGGCGCAGTGGTCTAAGGCGCTGGCCTCTGATCATTCGTCCGTGAGGGGTCCGGGTTCGAATCCCGGTGAGGCATGGATGTTGTGTTTGTCTTACGGCACTGGCTCTCTCCCTTCCCTGGAACCAGTGACCCTAAATTAGGGACGGGTGACTGCTTATAGCCGATTGAGTTGCTCACGGTGGTCGTTAAACCTCCAATTAAAAAAAAAAAAAAAAATTACCTGAGGAAACTTTACAGCGTTACCTGAAAACGGTTTAGCCGCCCCTGTGGCGCAGTGGTCTAAGGCGCTGGCCTCTGATCATTCGTCCGTGAGGGGTCCGGGTTCGAATCCCGGTGAGGCATGGATGTTGTGTTTGTCTTACGGCACTGGCTCTCTCCCTTCCCTGGAACCAGTGACCCTAAATTAGGGACGGGCGACTGCTTATAGCTCATTGAGTTTCCCACGGTGGTCGTTAAACCTCCAATCAAAAAAAAAAAAAAAAAAAAAAAAATTACCTGAGGAAACTTTACAGCGTTACCTGAAAACGGTTTAGCCGCCCCTGTGGCGCAGTGGTCTAAGGCGCTGGCCTCTGATCATTCGTCCGTGAGGGGTCCGGGTTCGAATCCCGGTGAGGCATGGATGTTGTGTTTGTCTTACGGCACTGGCTCTCTCCCTTCCCTGGAACCAGTGACCCTAAATTAGGGACGGGTGACTGCTTATAGCCGATTGAGTTGCTCACGGTGGTCGTTAAACCTCCAATTAAAAAAAAAAAAAAAAAAATTACCTGAGGAAACTTTACAGCGTTACCTGAAAACGGTTTAGCCGCCCCTGTGGCGCAGTGGTCTAAGGCGCTGGCCTCTGATCATTCGTCCGTGAGGGGTCCGGGTTCGAATCCCGGTGAGGCATGGATGTTGTGTTTGTCTTACGGCACTGGCTCTCTCCCTTCCCTGGAACCAGTGACCCTAAATTAGGGACGGGTGACTGCTTATAGCCGATTGAGTTGCTCACGGTGGTCGTTAAACCTCCAATTAAAAAAAAAAAAAAAAATTACCTGAGGAAACTTTACAGCGTTACCTGAAAACGGTTTAGCCGCCCCTGTGGCGCAGTGGTCTAAGGCGCTGGCCTCTGATCATTCGTCCGTGAGGGGTCCGGGTTCGAATCCCGGTGAGGCATGGATGTTGTGTTTGTCTTACGGCACTGGCTCTCTCCCTTCCCTGGAACCAGTGACCCTAAATTAGGGACGGGTGACTGCTTATAGCCGATTGAGTTGCTCACGGTGGTCGTTAAACCTCCAATTAAAAAAAAAAAAAAAAATTACCTGAGGAAACTTTACAGCGTTACCTGAAAACGGTTTAGCCGCCCCTGTGGCGCAGTGGTCTAAGGCGCTGGCCTCTGATCATTCGTCCGTGAGGGGTCCGGGTTCGAATCCCGGTGAGGCATGGATGTTGTGTTTGTCTTACGGCACTGGCTCTCTCCCTTCCCTGGAACCAGTGACCCTAAATTAGGGACGGGTGACTGCTTATAGCCGATTGAGTTGCTCACGGTGGTCGTTAAACCTCCAATTAAAAAAAAAAAAAAAAAAAATTACCTGAGGAAACTTTACAGCGTTACCTGAAAACGGTTTAGCCGCCCCTGTGGCGCAGTGGTCTAAGGCGCTGGCCTCTGATCATTCGTCCGTGAGGGGTCCGGGTTCGAATCCCGGTGAGGCATGGATGTTGTGTTTGTCTTACGGCACTGGCTCTCTCCCTTCCCTGGAACCAGTGACCCTAAATTAGGGACGGGCGACTGCTTATAGCCCATTGAGTTGCTCACGGTGGTCGTTAAGCCTCCAATCAAAAAAAAAAAAAAAAAAAAAAAAAATTACCTGAGGAAACTTTACAGCGTTACCTGAAAACGGTTTAGCCGCCCCTGTGGCGCAGTGGTCTAAGGCGCTGGCCTCTGATCATTCGTCCGTGAGGGGTCCGGGTTCGAATCCCGGTGAGGCATGGATGTTGTGTTTGTCTTACGGCACTGGCTCTCTCCCTTCCCTGGAACCAGTGACCCTAAATTAGGGACGGGTGACTGCTTATAGCCGATTGAGTTGCTCACGGTGGTCGTTAAACCTCCAATTAAAAAAAAAAAAAAAAAAATTACCTGAGGAAACTTTACAGCGTTACCTGAAAACGGTTTAGCCGCCCCTGTGGCGCAGTGGTCTAAGGCGCTGGCCTCTGATCATTCGTCCGTGAGGGGTCCGGGTTCGAATCCCGGTGAGGCATGGATGTTGTGTTTGTCTTACGGCACTGGCTCTCTCCCTTCCCTGGAACCAGTGACCCTAAATTAGGGACGGGCGACTGCTTATAGCTCATTGAGTTTCCCACGGTGGTCGTTAAACCTCCAATTAAAAAAAAAAAAAAAAAATTACCTGAGGAAACTTTACAGCGTTACCTGAAAACGGTTTAGCCGCCCCTGTGGCGCAGTGGTCTAAGGCGCTGGCCTCTGATCATTCGTCCGTGAGGGGTCCGGGTTCGAATCCCGGTGAGGCATGGATGTTGTGTTTGTCTTACGGCACTGGCTCTCTCCCTTCCCTGGAACCAGTGACCCTAAATTAGGGACGGGTGACTGCTTATAGCCGATTGAGTTGCTCACGGTGGTCGCTAAACCTCCAATTAAAAAAAAAAAAAAAAAAAAAAATTACCTGAGGAAACTTTACAGCGTTACCTGAAAACGGTTTAGCCGCCCCTGTGGCGCAGTGGTCTAAGGCGCTGGCCTCTGATCATTCGTCCGTGAGGGGTCCGGGTTCGAATCCCGGTGAGGCATGGATGTTGTGTTTGTCTTACGGCACTGGCTCTCTCCCTTCCCTGGAACCAGTGACCCTAAATTAGGGACGGGCGACTGCTTATAGCCCATTGAGTTGCTCACGGTGGTCGTTAAGCCTCCAATCAAAAAAAAAAAAAAAAAAAAAAAAAAAAATTACCTGAGGAAACTTTACAGCGTTACCTGAAAACGGTTTAGCCGCCCCTGTGGCGCAGTGGTCTAAGGCGCTGGCCTCTGATCATTCGTCCGTGAGGGGTCCGGGTTCGAATCCCGGTGAGGCATGGATGTTGTGTTTGTCTTACGGCACTGGCTCTCTCCCTTCCCTGGAACCAGTGACCCTAAATTAGGGACGGGCGACTGCTTATAGCCCATTGAGTTGCTCACGGTGGTCGTTAAGCCTCCAATCAAAAAAAAAAAAAAAAAAAAAAAAAAAAAATTACCTGAGGAAACTTTACAGCGTTACCTGAAAACGGTTTAGCCGCCCCTGTGGCGCAGTGGTCTAAGGCGCTGGCCTCTGATCATTCGTCCGTGAGGGGTCCGGGTTCGAATCCCGGTGAGGCATGGATGTTGTGTTTGTCTTGCGGCACTGGCTCTCTCCCTTCCCTGGAACCAGTGACCCTAAATTAGGGACGGGCGACTGCTTATAGCCCATTGAGTTGCTCACGGTGGTCGTTAAACCTCCAATCAATCAATGAATGGATGTTGTGTTTGTCTTACGGCACTGGCTCTCTCCCTTCCCTGGAACCAGTGACCCTAAATTAGGGACGGGCGACTGCTTATAGCCCATTGAGTTGCTCACGGTGGTCGTTAAGCCTCCAATCAAAAAAAAAAAAAAAAAAAAAAAAATTACCTGAGGAAACTTTACAGCGTTACCTGAAAACGGTTTAGCCGCCCCTGTGGCGCAGTGGTCTAAGGCGCTGGCCTCTGATCATTCGTCCGTGAGGGGTCCGGGTTCGAATCCCGGTGAGGCATGGATGTTGTGTTTGTCTTTCGGCACTGGCTCTCTCCCTTCCCTGGAACCAGTGACCCTAAATTAGGGACGGGCGACTGCTTATAGCCCATTGAGTTGCTCACGGTGGTCGTTAAGCCTCCAATCAAAAAAAAAAAAAAAAAAAAAAAAAAAAAATTACCTGAGGAAACTTTACAGCGTTACCTGAAAACGGTTTAGCCGCCCCTGTGGCGCAGTGGTCTAAGGCGCTGGCCTCTGATCATTCGTCCGTGAGGGGTCCGGGTTCGAATCCCGGTGAGGCATGGATGTTGTGTTTGTCTTACGGCACTGGCTCTCTCCCTTCCCTGGAACCAGTGACCCTAAATTAGGGACGGGCGACTGCTTATAGCCCATTGAGTTGCTCACGGTGGTCGTTAAACCTCCAATCAATCAATGAATGGATGTTGTGTTTGTCTTACGGCACTGGCTCTCTCCATTCCCTGGAACCAGTGACGCTAAATTAGGGACGGGTGACTGCTTATAGCCCATTGAGTTGCTCACGGTGGTCGTTAAACCTCCAATCAATCAATGAATGGATGTTGTGTTTGTCTTACGGCACTGGCTCTCTCCCTTCCCTGGAACCAGTGACCCTAAATTAGGGACGGGCGACTGCTTATAGCCCATTGAGTTGCTCACGGTGGTCGTTAAGCCTCCAATCAAAAAAAAAAAAAAAAAAAAAAAAAAAAAATTACCTGAGGAAACTTTACAGCGTTACCTGAAAACGGTTTAGCCGCCCCTGTGGCGCAGTGGTCTAAGGCGCTGGCCTCTGATCATTCGTCCGTGAGGGGTCCGGGTTCGAATCCCGGTGAGGCATGGATGTTGTGTTTGTCTTACGGCACTGGCTCTCTCCCTTCCCTGGAACCAGTGACCCTAAATTAGGGACGGGCGACTGCTTATAGCCCATTGAGTTGCTCACGGTGGTCGTTAAGCCTCCAATCAAAAAAAAAAAAAAAAAAAAAAAAAAAAAATTACCTGAGGAAACTTTACAGCGTTACCTGAAAACGGTTTAGCCGCCCCTGTGGCGCAGTGGTCTAAGGCGCTGGCCTCTGATCATTCGTCCGTGAGGGGTCCGGGTTCGAATCCCGGTGAGGCATGGATGTTGTGTTTGTCTTGCGGCACTGGCTCTCTCCCTTCCCTGGAACCAGTGACCCTAAATTAGGGACGGGCGACTGCTTATAGCCCATTGAGTTGCTCACGGTGGTCGTTAAACCTCCAATCAATCAATGAATGGATGTTGTGTTTGTCTTACGGCACTGGCTCTCTCCCTTCCCTGGAACCAGTGACCCTAAATTAGGGACGGGCGACTGCTTATAGCCCATTGAGTTGCTCACGGTGGTCGTTAAGCCTCCAATCAAAAAAAAAAAAAAAAAAAAAAAAAAAAAATTACCTGAGGAAACTTTACAGCGTTACCTGAAAACGGTTTAGCCGCCCCTGTGGCGCAGTGGTCTAAGGCGCTGGCCTCTGATCATTCGTCCGTGAGGGGTCCGGGTTCGAATCCCGGTGAGGCATGGATGTTGTGTTTGTCTTGCGGCACTGGCTCTCTCCCTTCCCTGGAACCAGTGACCCTAAATTAGGGACGGGCGACTGCTTATAGCCCATTGAGTTGCTCACGGTGGTCGTTAAACCTCCAATCAATCAATGAATGGATGTTGTGTTTGTCTTACGGCACTGGCTCTCTCCCTTCCCTGGAACCAGTGACCCTAAATTAGGGACGGGCGACTGCTTATAGCCCATTGAGTTGCTCACGGTGGTCGTTAAGCCTCCAATCAAAAAAAAAAAAAAAAAAAAAAAAAAATTACCTGAGGAAACTTTACAGCGTTACCTGAAAACGGTTTAGCCGCCCCTGTGGCGCAGTGGTCTAAGGCGCTGGCCTCTGATCATTCGTCCGTGAGGGGTCCGGGTTCGAATCCCGGTGAGGCATGGATGTTGTGTTTGTCTTTCGGCACTGGCTCTCTCCCTTCCCTGGAACCAGTGACCCTAAATTAGGGACGGGCGACTGCTTATAGCCCATTGAGTTGCTCACGGTGGTCGTTAAGCCTCCAATCAAAAAAAAAAAAAAAAAAAAAAAAATTACCTGAGGAAACTTTACAGCGTTACCTGAAAACGGTTTAGCCGCCCCTGTGGCGCAGTGGTCTAAGGCGCTGGCCTCTGATCATTCGTCCGTGAGGGTTCCGGGTTCGAATCCCGGTGAGGCATGGATGTTGTGTTTGTCTTACGGCACTGGCTCTCTCCCTTCCCTGGAACCAGTGACCCTAAATTAGGGACGGGCGACTGCTTATAGCCCATTGAGTTGCTCACGGTGGTCGTTAAACCTCCAATCAATCAATGAATGGATGTTGTGTTTGTCTTACGGCACTGGCTCTCTCCATTCCCTGGAACCAGTGACGCTAAATTAGGGACGGGTGACTGCTTATAGCCCATTGAGTTGCTCACGGTGGTCGTTAAACCTCCAATCAATCAATGAATGGATGTTGTGTTTGTCTTACGGCACTGGCTCTCTCCCTTCCCTGGAACCAGTGACCCTAAATTAGGGACGGGCGACTGCTTATAGCCCATTGAGTTGCTCACGGTGGTCGTTAAGCCTCCAATCAAAAAAAAAAAAAAAAAAAAAATTACCTGAGGAAACTTTACAGCGTTACCTGAAAACGGTTTAGCCGCCCCTGTGGCGCAGTGGTCTAAGGCGCTGGCCTCTGATCATTCGTCCGTGAGGGGTCCGGGTTCGAATCCCGGTGAGGCATGGATGTTGTGTTTGTCTTACGGCACTGGCTCTCTCCCTTCCCTGGAACCAGTGACCCTAAATTAGGGACGGGCGACTGCTTATAGCCCATTGAGTTGCTCACGGTGGTCGTTAAGCCTCCAATCAAAAAAAAAAAAAAAAAAAAAAAAAAAAATTACCTGAGGAAACTTTACAGCGTTACCTGAAAACGGTTTAGCCGCCCCTGTGGCGCAGTGGTCTAAGGCGCTGGCCTCTGATCATTCGTCCGTGAGGGGTCCGGGTTCGAATCCCGGTGAGGCATGGATGTTGTGTTTGTCTTGCGGCACTGGCTCTCTCCCTTCCCTGGAACCAGTGACCCTAAATTAGGGACGGGCGACTGCTTATAGCCCATTGAGTTGCTCACGGTGGTCGTTAAACCTCCAATCAATCAATGAATGGATGTTGTGTTTGTCTTACGGCACTGGCTCTCTCCCTTCCCTGGAACCAGTGACCCTAAATTAGGGACGGGCGACTGCTTATAGCCCATTGAGTTGCTCACGGTGGTCGTTAAGCCTCCAATCAAAAAAAAAAAAAAAAAAAAAAAAAAAATTACCTGAGGAAACTTTACAGCGTTACCTGAAAACGGTTTAGCCGCCCCTGTGGCGCAGTGGTCTAAGGCGCTGGCCTCTGATCATTCGTCCGTGAGGGGTCCGGGTTCGAATCCCGGTGAGGCATGGATGTTGTGTTTGTCTTTCGGCACTGGCTCTCTCCCTTCCCTGGAACCAGTGACCCTAAATTAGGGACGGGCGACTGCTTATAGCCCATTGAGTTGCTCACGGTGGTCGTTAAGCCTCCAATCAAAAAAAAAAAAAAAAAAAAAAAAAAAAAATTACCTGAGGAAACTTTACAGCGTTACCTGAAAACGGTTTAGCCGCCCCTGTGGCGCAGTGGTCTAAGGCGCTGGCCTCTGATCATTCGTCCGTGAGGGGTCCGGGTTCGAATCCCGGTGAGGCATGGATGTTGTGTTTGTCTTACGGCACTGGCTCTCTCCCTTCCCTGGAACCAGTGACCCTAAATTAGGGACGGGCGACTGCTTATAGCCCATTGAGTTGCTCACGGTGGTCGTTAAGCCTCCAATCAAAAAAAAAAAAAAAAAAAAAAAAAATTACCTGAGGAAACTTTACAGCGTTACCTGAAAACGGTTTAGCCGCCCCTGTGGCGCAGTGGTCTAAGGCGCTGGCCTCTGATCATTCGTCCGTGAGGGGTCCGGGTTCGAATCCCGGTGAGGCATGGATGTTGTGTTTGTCTTACGGCACTGGCTCTCTCCCTTCCCTGGAACCAGTGACCCTAAATTAGGGACGGGCGACTGCTTATAGCCCATTGAGTTGCTCACGGTGGTCGTTAAGCCTCCAATCAAAAAAAAAAAAAAAAAAAAAAAAAAAATTATTTGAGGAAACTTTACAGCGTTACCTGAAAACGGTTTAGCCGCCCCTGTGGCGCAGTGGTCTAAGGCGCTGGCCTCTGATCATTCGTCCGTGAGGGGTCCGGGTTCGAATCCCGGTGAGGCATGGATGTTGTGTTTGTCTTGCGGCACTGGCTCTCTCCCTTCCCTGGAACCAGTGACCCTAAATTAGGGACGGGCGACTGCTTATAGCCCATTGAGTTGCTCACGGTGGTCGTTAAACCTCCAATCAATCAATGAATGGATGTTGTGTTTGTCTTACGGCACTGGCTCTCTCCCTTCCCTGGAACCAGTGACCCTAAATTAGGGACGGGCGACTGCTTATAGCCCATTGAGTTGCTCACGGTGGTCGTTAAGCCTCCAATCAAAAAAAAAAAAAAAAAAAAAAAAAAATTACCTGAGGAAACTTTACAGCGTTACCTGAAAACGGTTTAGCCGCCCCTGTGGCGCAGTGGTCTAAGGCGCTGGCCTCTGATCATTCGTCCGTGAGGGGTCCGGGTTCGAATCCCGGTGAGGCATGGATGTTGTGTTTGTCTTTCGGCACTGGCTCTCTCCCTTCCCTGGAACCAGTGACCCTAAATTAGGGACGGGCGACTGCTTATAGCCCATTGAGTTGCTCACGGTGGTCGTTAAGCCTCCAATCAAAAAAAAAAAAAAAAAAAAAAAAAAAAAAAATTACCTGAGGAAACTTTACAGCGTTACCTGAAAACGGTTTAGCCGCCCCTGTGGCGCAGTGGTCTAAGGCGCTGGCCTCTGATCATTCGTCCGTGAGGGGTCCGGGTTCGAATCCCGGTGAGGCATGGATGTTGTGTTTGTCTTACGGCACTGGCTCCCTCCCTTCCCTGGAACGAGTGACCCTAAATTAGGGACGGGCGACTGCTTATAGCCCATTGAGTTGCTCACGGTGGTCGTTAAGCCTCCAATCAAAAAAAAAAAAAAAAAAAAAAAAAAAAATTACCTGAGGAAACTTTACAGCGTTACCTGAAAACGGTTTAGCCGCCCCTGTGGCGCAGTGGTCTAAGGCGCTGGCCTCTGATCATTCGTCCGTGAGGGGTCCGGGTTCGAATCCCGGTGAGGCATGGATGTTGTGTTTGTCTTGCGGCACTGGCTCTCTCCTTTCCCTGGAACCAGTGACCCTAAATTAGGGACGGGCGACTGCTTATAGCCCATTGAGTTGCTCACGGTGGTCGTTAAACCTTCAATCAATCAATGAATGGATGTTGTGTTTGTCTTACGGCACTGGCTCTCTCCCTTCCCTGGAACCAGTGACCCTAAATTAGGGACGGGCGACTGCTTATAGCCCATTGAGTTGCTCACGGTGGTCGTTAAGCCTCCAATCAAAAAAAAAAAAAAAAAAAAAAAAAAAAAAAATTACCTGAGGAAACTTTACAGCGTTACCTGAAAACGGTTTAGCCGCCCCTGTGGCGCAGTGGTCTAAGGCGCTGGCCTCTGATCATTCGTCCGTGAGGGGTCCGGGTTCGAATCCCGGTGAGGCATGGATGTTGTGTTTGTCTTACGGCACTGGCTCTCTCCCTTCCCTGGAACCAGTGACCCTAAATTAGGGACGGGCGACTGCTTATAGCCCATTGAGTTGCTCACGGTGGTCGTTAAACCTTCAATCAATCAATGAATGGATGTTGTGTTTGTCTTACGGCACTGGCTCTCTCCCTTCCCTGGAACCAGTGACCCTAAATTAGGGACGGGCGACTGCTTATAGCCCATTGAGTTGCTCACGGTGGTCGTTAAACCTCCAATCAATCAATGAATGGATGTTGTGTTTGTCTTACGGCACTGGCTCTCTCCTTCCCTGGAACCAGTGACCCTAAATTAGGGACGGGCGACTGCTTATAGCCCATTGAGTTGCTCACGGTGGTCGTTGAACCTCCAATCAATCAATGAATGGATGTTGTGTTTGTCTTACGGCACTGGCTCTCTCCCTTCCCTGGAACCAGTTACCCTAAATTAGGGACGGGCGACTGCTTATAGCCCATTGAGTTGCTCACGGTGGTCGTTAAACCTCCAATCAATCAATGAATGGATGTTGTGTTTGTCTTACGGCACTGGCTCTCTCCCTTCCCTGGAACCAGTGACCCTAAATTAGGGACGGGCGACTGCTTATAGCCCATTGAGTTGCTCACGGTGGTCGTTAAACCTCCAATCAATCAATGAATGGATGTTGTGTTTGTCTTACGGCACTGGCTCTCTCCCTTCCCTGGAACCAGTGACCCTAAATTAGGGACGGGCGACTGCTTATAGCCCATTGAGTTGCTCACGGTGGTCGTTAAACCTCCAATCAATCAATGAATGGATGTTGTGTTTGTCTTACGGCACTGGCTCTTGCCCTTCCCTGGAACCAGTGACCCTAAATTAGGGACGGGCGACTGCTTATAGCCCATTGAGTTGCTCACGGTGGTCGTTAAACCTCCAATCAATCAATGAATGGATGTTGTGTTTGTCTTACGGCACTGGCTCTCTCCCTTCCCTGGAACCAGTGACCCTAAATTAGGGACGGGCGACTGCTTATAGCCCATTGAGTTGCTCACGGTGGTCGTTAAACCTCCAATCAATCAATGAATGGATGTTGTGTTTGTCTTACGGCACTGGCTCTCTCCCTTCCCTGGAACCAGTGACCCTAAATTAGGGACGGGCGACTGCTTATAGCCCATTGAGTTGCTCACGGTGGTCGTTAAACCTCCAATCAATCAATGAATGGATGTTGTGTTTGTCTTACGGCACTGGCTCTTGCCCTTCCCTGGAACCAGTGACCCTAAATTAGGGACGGGCGACTGCTTATAGCCCATTGAGTTGCTCACGGTGGTCGTTAAACCTCCAATCAATCAATGAATGGATGTTGTGTTTGTCTTACGGCACTGGCTCTCTCCCTTCCCTGGAACCAGTGACCCTAAATTAGGGACGGGCGACTGCTTATAGCCCATTGAGTTGCTCACGGTGGTCGTTAAACCTCCAACCAAAAAAAAAAAAAAAGATTACCTGAGGAAACTTTACAGCGTTACCCGAAAACGGTTTAGTCCCAATTGAAAAGGAAAAAGAGTGCCGATTGCGGACACATCCGTCTGCAACTGGGAAAAGAGGAAGAGTTTTAGTAAAGATTAGGTATACACTCCCTTAGGCGAAAAATCCAAGAACTGAGATTAGTGAATGAATATAACAATAACCAGGAGATAAGGCAATACCTCCGAATGTGTGCTTCATTGGCCTGTCTTTCTGTGGAAAATGAAGACGATGGTTGGATATGTATTCAAGAATCCAGTCCCATTAATGAAAACCTTCAGAAATGTTATGAATATTTCTTAAATAATTGGCTGGAAAATCCGGTACCAATTGTAGAAATATGGAATTGCAACAACAAACAACACAGGGCAAATAATGTCGTCGAAGGCTGGAACCATCGGTTAAATGCAGCCATCAGAAATCCTCATCCTAAAGTCTCGAAGTTAATAACGTTCTTGAAACAGGAAGAGAGGTACAACGACTTCCTGTACGACAGAAAGTGCCAAAATCTCGAGGGCAAGAAAAGACACAAAAAGGAACAATCTAATTGGATGAGCGGATCAGCAAAACTATGGCAGAGTCTCACACAACTGCGAATATCCGACGTTGTTTGAAGAATATTTCGTTCATTCAGAAGTTGGAATAATGAAGAAGAAATCAACAGCTACCTTCAGTTTTGTAATTTTATTTTGAAACTGATATACAGTATATGTTTTTATGTGAATTTTGTGTAATATTTTCTACTTTTTTGTTTTGAATTAAAGAAGGCGAAATAAAATTAAACAGATTAATAAAAAAATATTAACTTCTTCAGAAATCGGGCTTGAAAAAAGTTATGGCTACGCTGGAAGTTTATTCTCGTAGTGGACTGGCCCCGGTTGTATATTGTATAAATTTATGTCACTATACGGTTATCTGTTAACGACCCACAGTAGCTTACAAAAAAAAAAAAAAACTATTTTAAAAAGGCTGATGAGAAGATATTCAAATGGAATGAAATAAATCGCACGCAAATTTGTCCGCATACCACTTTTCCAATATTTGAATGTCTTCAAATAAAATTCTGGTCAGGGATTAGGAATTTCCCTAATCCCTCACTAAGTCCTTTCCCCAGTTGCAGACAGAAAGGGGATCTGTCCACAATTGGCAGTGTTTTTGGTGGAGTGGGTGTAGCGTACGTGGGCTTAAGCCTAAAACCCAAAATCGTGGGTGAAGCGTACACTTCTTCGTCGGTTGGGTTATCCCCCTGGTTGCCATTCCCCCCCCCCTTGCACGTGCGGGCCGGGCCGCCTCCGGGGGCTGGTGAACACGTGTAACAAACACGTACAATTGGAGTTGTCATTAATCACATCGTGGGTTGTGATTTGAAGTGTTTGTAATTATTTCCTTCAGAAGAACATATTATATTGTCATGGAATCTGGTGAATTGTTATCAACTAGAAATGGAAAACCTTGATGGCTACCAACACCGACTGCATAGAAAAAGCAAAGAATGTATCAGTTGGCTATGTACAAAAGAGAAAAAGAACAGATGCAGGGGAAGTATTAAAACGAATTTTAAATATGAAATAATAAGTCGAACGGATCATTCTTGTGTGCCAAATATTGCAGAAATAGAGGTAAAAAAGACAATGGATATCTGTAGAAAAAGAGTTAGAGACGAAGTTTCAGTAGCAGTGCATAGGATTTTTCAAGAAGAAATGAGAAATATTTATTCAAGAGGATATGACCTAGTAACTGAAGTGCCAATATATGGAAATGCCAAAACTTCACTGTGTGCAGAAAGAAGAAAAGTATTAGGAAGTACTCAAAACCCTACAGAAAGTAATGATATTGTATTTCCTGAAAATGTTCTTCACCTATCGAACGACGAAAGTTTTCTTCGATTGGATTTTACAAATAATTATGGGAAAAGAATTCCCGTGTTCGCAGGTGAAAACGTTAAACATCTTTTGACAAGTGGAGACACCTTTTTTTTTTAGTTTTCAAAAATTATCTGACTTACCATCCTTGTCACATTTACGCCAAAAATCGGATTGTCATCTTCAAAATTTGTATTATATGGCGTAATCCCGTATTTCTTTCATGATTTATCTGCTTCTCCGGGCAATCACGGGATAGGATTATTAACCTCCAGATTCGCTAAACATGAATGCCGGTTGCTTCGACTAGCGAATCCTGTGATGGTTAAATTCAAATTGATCGGAAACTTGAAACTTGGTCGTTCTGGGTGGTGTAGTGGTTAGCATACCTAGGCGTTTTCTGGGAGACGCAGGTTCGAGTCCCGCTCCAGGACGATGAAAATTTTCAAGTTTTCGGATATTATCTGACTTACCATCCTTGTCACATTTACGCCAAAAATCGGATTGTCATCTTCAAAATTTGTATTATATGGCGTAATCCCGTATTTCTTTCATGATTTATCTGCTTCTCCGGGCAAACACGGGAGAAGATTCTTAACCTCCAGATTCGCTAAACATGAATGCCGGTTGCTTCGACTAGCGAATCCTGTGATGGTTAAATTCAAATTGATCGGAAACTTGAAACTTGGTCGTTCTGGGTGGTGTAGTGGTTAGCATACCTAGGCGTTTTCTGGGAGACGCGGGTTCGAGTCCCGCTCCAGGACGATGAAAATTTTCAAGTTTTCAAAAATTATCTGACTTACCATCCTTGTCACATTTACGCCAAAAATCGGATTGTCATCTTCAAAATTTGAGAAGAAACATATTATGCTTTGTTTAGCGAATTAAAAAGTTGGTGCCCAGAATGGACACCAAAAGTTATAAAAGTAGATTTTGAAGTAGCAGCAATTTCAGCAATAAAAATGATCTTCTCTCAAACAACAATATCTGGTTGTAATTTTCACTACAATCAATGCTTGTGGCGAAAAATCCAGGAAGTAGGACTCGTGACGGAATATAAATCAAATGAAGAGATAAGGAAGATATGCAAAATGTGTTCGGCATTAGCCTACATACCACTTTCAAATGTAGAAGATGCATGGCTTGTCATAATGGAAGATACTATAAAAAACGGTAAGTTATCCACATTTCTTGATTATTTCGTTGAACAATGGATGGATAATTGTCGAGATCTGGAATGTTCATGGTCAGCGCCATAGGACAAATAATGCAGCAGAAGGTTGGAATTCGAAATTAAATAGAATTATTGGCAAAAAGCAACCAAATGTTCATTTTTTAATTAAGACCCTGAAAGAGGAATCCGAATATGTCTCGTTTTTGCTAAAGTCTAAAGAATTAGGAGAAACTGTTGGAAAAAGGAGAAAAGTTTACATAAAATTAGACGAAAGAATAAATAATATTATAACGGAGTTTGAAAAAATACAAAACCTGCGAAAATGCTTAACAGCTTTAAGCTATGCAACAAAGATAGATTAATTTAGTGGTGAACCAATGCTAAATAAGGCATTCCCCAGTCACAAGACTGGGGAAAAACTGTGGGGGAAAGTTTGCAGTAAAATACAATTGAAAATCACATTTTCAAAACAAAAATGTACAATTTTGTTATTATGTACTTTGTAAATTGAATGACGGCTCCAATTGTATTTCACTTAATTTTTCTGTATTTTCGTATGCGTTACAAATGAATTTCAAATAAAAAAAAAAGTAATAAAATAAAATTAAACAGCTCAAATGATTTTTTTTTTTTACTTTCATAGATTCCTTCTGGTAAAATTTTTTTTATAGCTATAAATGCGAACTGTAAACTGTGGCCATAAAACCAACTTGTATGAGTTACGAAAGAATCCTCAAAATTTCTCCCTCCCCTACCTACCTTCCAAACATGCTGTACGCTTCGCCCACGTAACCGCGTTTTTTCCCCCTGTACGTAATTGGGACGCCCGCAATTGGGAAGACATCCCTGAAAAAGTATGGTGCAAACCATTCCCCTGCCGTTTGGGTTCAGCCCCTTTAGATTATTTATATTAGTACACAATAAAAAAAAAAAAAAAAAAAAAAAAACTAACTAATCGTTTGTGTGTGTGGATGACAGTTTAAGGTGCCTTGGTTTTTATTTTTTTCACCGAGCGTAAATCACCCATCCCCACGAAAAAGGAACACCTTTTTATGGGAACAATTACTCATAATTTGCTATTGCTAAAAATTAGTTAGCAAATATTTTGTTGTATTAGAAGCACGTTAGCTACACTAAGGTTTAACCTTATACATGGAAAGTCGGCATCCAGAAGACTGAAATAAAACTGAATGCCAGCTTCCAAAATATGATGATGTGTTGCATGCAGTACAAACATCTCTACTCTGTGAAATTAGGTTTTTATTGCGGAAGCAGTCTGTCAGTGCTTGAAAATTTGCCCCTTCAGCGAGGACTGTTAAAAGTTTTACTGAAGGATGATAGAAATTTCAGACTGAGCTCCACGTGGATGCATTTTTCTTATTATAATATTTTCCCTCATTTCATTAAGTTCTTCTTTTTAATTAATTTCTCCAAATCATCATCATCATCATTGTCAACCATTATCAATCCACTGCTGGACGAAGGTCTCCCCAAGTTTCCTCCACAACGGTCTGTCTTGTGCCAGTCTCCTCCATGTCACCCCTGCATACTTCCGAATTTCATCCACCCATCTCCCATGTGGTCTTCTTCTGAGTCTTTTCCTGTCCCTTGGAATCCAATCTAAAATTTCGGCTGTCCATCGATGATCTGTCCTTCTGGCAGTATGTCCAGCCCATTGCCATTTCAGGGATTTAACTCTGATCATGATGTCTTCCACTCTTGTCATTTTTCGGATCCACGAGTTCCTCTTCTTATCTCTCCTGATCACACCAAGCATGCACCTCTCCATGCTACTTTGAGTTGTCTGCAGCCTTTGTATGTCTCTTTTAGTTAAGGTCCACGTCTCTGCACCATACGTAAGCACTGGAAGGATGCATTGATCAAACACTTTTCTTTTAAGACATAATGGCATATTGCTCTTGAAAATTATGCTGTTTCTTCCAAAAAGCTCTCCAGGCAAGTTTTATACGCCGATTATTTTCTTCATCAATGTGACCCTCACTTGATATAGCAGATATCAAGATAAACGTACGTGTCTGTTATCTCCAGCTTTTCTCCATCAATCGATAAATCTTCATTTCTTGTAAAAGCATTGAACATCACTTTTGTCTTCTGAAAGTTCATTTTGAATCCCACTTCTTTACTCTTGTCAGCAAGTTTCTGGATCATACTCTGCAGCTCTGATGGGCTAGTTGCAAAAATGACTACGTCATCAGCAAAACGAAGGTGGGTTAGATAATCTCCATTAATCTTTATCCCTTTGTTTTCCCAGCTCAGCGACTGAAAAACACCCTCCAATGTGGCATTAAAGAGCTTCGGAGATATGGTGTCACCTTGTCTCACTCCCTTTCCAATTTTTACGTGTGTTGTATTTTCAAACAGCCGAATCTTTGCACTTGCATTTTCATAGATGTTATTAATAATATTAATGTATGCATCTTCAATATACAGCTGTAAACGGAAACAGTTAGATTACATACAAGGGCAGATCGTCCAAAAACCTACGTTCATAGATTTTTTGGGAGTCTGAGCACCCTCGAAAAGATGCCTGCACTGCTTATATGAAAATCCCTTTGTTTCAAATAGCTTACTTCCACTTTTTGTGCTTAATTTTCGTAACATACTTTCGAGAAGTTAATGTGTGTCAGTAGGTGTTTCTCTTTATGGATGTTTTATGAATTCTAGAAATCCGGTTGATTTTTTTTTATGACGGTATCCAATGACTACCCAGCAAAAATAGTGTTGCTGGGCCATCGCTCAAGCCAGCACTAGCAGCCAGCAATGGCCCTGCACTATCTTACCGCTGTCCAACGGTCGATAAAATGTCCAGGCGGCCACCTCATGGGCCAGTAGCTGGCCAACAGTTGGCACCTGATTAGTTGTCATATGCCAGAACAAGGGCCATCAGTTGTCCATCACAGGCAGTGGCTGCCACAAGCGGCCCTGCAAACACGTGCCATAAATGATGGCTGGCCTAATGTGGTCCACTAGTTTCCCCGGTAGTGGTAGACGGAAATCAAGTGATATAACTGATGGCTTGTCTCATCTTGTCCGCTAATTTTCCAGTAGTAGCCATAAAAAGAAAAAAAAAGGTTAACCGCAGCTTCCCGAAGGAACAACTACTCTTCTTTTCCCTATACTACGAAACTTCTGCATGACAGCACGCCGCTGGGGAAGTTTTTCTCAACAAGTCCCGAAAAACGTGATTTTGGATCTGGCTGGCAACGAATCAACGGCAGTCTGAAAGTATTGTTCCTTTCCCCACTGCGAAACTTCTGCATGACAGCACGCCGCTGGGGAAGTTTTCTCAACAAGTCCCGAAAAACGTGATTTTGATCTGGCTGGCAACGAATCAACGGCAGTCTGAAAGTATTGTTCCTTTCCCCACTACGAAACTTCTGCATGACAGCACGCCGCTGGGGAAGTTTTCTCAACAAGTCCCGATAAACGTGCTTTTGATCTGGCTGGCAACGAATCAACGGCAGTCTGAAAGTATTGTTCCTTTCCCCACTACGAAACTTCTGCATGACAGCACGCCGCTGGGGAAGTTTTCTCAACAAGTTCCGAAAAACGTGCTTTTGATCTGGCTGGCAACAAATCAACGGCAGTCTGAAAGTATTGTTCCTTTCCCCACTACGAAACTTCTGCATGACAGCACGCCGCTGGGGAAGTTTTCTCAACAAGTCCCGAAAAACGGGATTTTGATCTGGCTGGCAACGAATCAACGGCAGTCTGAAAGTATTGTTCCTTTCCCCACTACGAAACTTCTGCATGACAGCACGCCGCTGGGAAAGTTTTCTCAACAAGTCCCGAAAAACGTGCTTTTGATCTGGCTGGCAACGAATCAACGGCAGTCTGAAAGTATTGTTCCTTTCCCCACTACGAAACTTCTGCATGACAGCACGCCACTGGGGAAGTTTTCTCAACAAGTCCCGAAAAACGTGCTTTTGATCTGGCTGGCAACGAATCAACGGCAGTCTGAAAGTATTGTTCCTTTCCTCACTACGAAACTTCTGCATGACAGCACGCCGCTGGGGAAGTTTTCTCAACAAGTCCCGAAAAACGTGCTTTTGATCTGGCTGGCAACAAATCAACGGCAGTCTGAAAGTATTGTTCCTTTCCCCACTACGAAACTTCTGCATGACAGCACGCCGCTGGGGAAGTTTTCTCAACAAGTCCCGAAAAACGTGCTTTTGATCTGGCTGGCAACAAATCAACGGCAGTCTGAAAGTATTGTTCCTTTCCCCACTACGAAACTTCTGCATGACAGCACGCCGCTGGTGAAGTTTTCTCAACAAGTCCCGAAAAACGTGCTTTTGATCTGGCTGGCAACAAATCAACGGCAGTCTGAAAGTATTGTTCCTTTCCCCACTACGAAACTTCTGCATGACAGCACGCCGCTGGGGAAGTTTTCTCAACAAGTCCCGAAAAACGTGCTTTTGATCTGGCTGGCAATGAATCAACGGCAGTCTGAAAGTATTGTTCCTTTCCCCACTACGAAACTTCTGCATGACAGCACGCCGCTGGGGAAATTTTTCTCAACAAGTCCCGAAAAACGTGATTTTGGATCTGGGTGGCATCGGAGCAACGACAGTCTGCTTGGGAAGCTGTCGCTCTGGTCACTACACTGGTTTGGCACGTACGCGCCTTTGCTTGAAACTGAATCTCTCTCCTGCGCGATGTGAAACTAAGGGTTCTCTTTTTAATTTAACAATATGGCGAGCTATTTTTCATAAATGTCCGTTTCATATAATAATTCATAAATTTATTTTTTCAGCGTAATGATTGTTTTTTTTTTTTAACTTAGGGAACTTCACACATTTTCAAGAAGTGTACGAACTTAAAGGCGCTTTCCAAAGTTTTGTGCTGTCCTTGTTTTCTTGAAAGGCAATTGTTTGGTTAATATATTTATCCGTTCATGTCACATTCTCTTACATTTTTAACGCTGTATCTTTTCTTTCCACTATCCGAAGCTACATTTCTTCTAAAGAGGAAATATATTTCATTCTACTTGTCGTTATTTTAAGAACGAATTTCTCCAATCTTGTGTAAACAACCCATGGATGAGTACATCATATCCACATAGCGTTGCTTTTTTTTTTTTTTTTATTCAAATAATTGAAAATGTTTGCACGCGTATAATTCTTATTTTTTCAAACATAACGGTTTTTTAATGTCTTCCGGGAACCTTTGTTTGAAGCAGTTTAGTGTATGATAAAACGAAAGATTACAGAGAAATGTTTTCTTGTTATTCATGGGATTGGAGTGGGTGTATTTCATGGTTGTCTCTACTCTCGATTCTTTGTGTATTAGGGCAGGAATTTGCTATGAAATGAGTTTCTATAAATGCATGAGAGTAATTGTTTATTTCTTACAGTTCGTTAATAAGTATTTATATAATTTTCTTCCGAAGGTAATCTTCGTCGACGTGGCACTTCATTAGGAAATACATTCGCATCTCTACACATGACTTTTTTTTTTCTTAACATTCACTAAAATAACACGATGACGATAGTCCTGTTGATTCGACATCGTGTTAGGTTTGCTTCGGTTGCCAGCTACTGGCCACTAGAGGCACTTGCTTGGAGGCCCGCAATTCAGGGCGTTGCTGCAGGGCCATCAATGGCTGCCAACTGATTGCGTCGCCACCAGCGGGCCGCTACTGCGCCATGAGTGGCAGATTTCAGCCAGCAGCGACCCAAAACTGCCACCTGGTGTCCAGCAATTTCATAACACTTGTGTTTTTCCTGGGTATGAATAACTTTGAAGAATTTTATTCGCATCAGAGAGGATTCAAAAAAACGTTTTCATTGCAATGGAATAATGGGTTGTAAATAATGTATTTATTATTTACTTTCTGCTTTCTTTTTATTTTTGAGGTAACTTTTACCATGATGTAATATTCTTTTTTTACGTTAAATTCTATGTTTACAGCTGATGTATATACACTGAAGTGCCAGAAAAACTGGTACACCAGACTAATACTTGGTAGGTCGTCCACGGAAGCGCAAGACCGCAGAAATACGACGGGGCGTGGACTCCACTAGCTTCTGGAAATATGCTGTACGCAATACACAGCATACTTCCTGCAAAGCGTTCCACAATTCGGGTGTATTCCGAGGTCTCTTATTCCGGTGTTCGATAGCGCGTTGCATGGCATACAAAATGTGTTCTATCACGTTAAGATCTGGGGACTCGGGTGGAAATGGCAACACCCCAAACTCAGATGAATGCTCCTATAACCATAATGTGGCGTCCCGACACTGGTGTGGAGGTGCATTTTCCTGTTGGAACAGGCCCAACCCATCAGCATGAAAGCAGGACATGAACGGCTGTACCTCGTCAGAAAGGATTCGCACATAGCATTAGCCTGTCACAGACGTTTATAGCCGTACCAGGGGTCCCATCCAGCTAAACACACCCCATACCATTACGGATTCCCCACCAACCGGTACAGTTCCCTGTTGATAGGCGCGATCCATGGTTTCATTGTGTTTGCGGCGCACACGAATCCGTCCATCTTCCCGATACAGTTGGAAACGCAACTCGTCAGAGCAGGCTACTTGTTTCCAGTCATCAAGTGTCCAGTGGCGGTGTTGCCGTGCCCAAGTGAGGCGCATAGCTCTGTGTCGTGCACCCATCAAGGGGACTCGAGTTGGGCGTCGGCTCCCAAAGCCAATATCTTATAGGGTACGTTGCACAGTCCACACCCTGATGCTCGTTGAGGCTCCAGCATTGAAATCCGATGATGCCTGCGAGAGTGTCGTGTGAAAAGATTCTTGACAGCCGACGATGGTCACGTTCACCCAATGTCTCTTTACGGCCACACTGGTATCGTAGGTTGGAGGTTTTGCCGGAATTCTTGTAGTCACGGTACACCCTTGCAATGGTCGTCCGTGAAAATCCTCCGAAATACTATGGCCCATCTCACGAGTGCCAACTATGACACCGCGTTGAAAATCGCTTAAATTGTTATTAATTGTCATTCTCATGCCGAAAACAGCTCTGACAGCTGGCAAGGATGTCTATACTTTATATACGCACTGGCGAACGCAACCTAGTACGCGCATAGGTAACGTTGCTATGTATTTTGCACAACCTCAACTGTACCAGTTTTTCTGGCATTTCAGTACATATATTTTTTGATCAACTACAAAATGTATTTACGAATCTCATCATTTTTGTTTGCTACAGATTTTGTAGGTATACTTCTGAGTCATTTCAACATGCACAGTATTTGTGTAGATATTCATATCTCCTGTAAAAATTACCCGTAATAATACTTCGTTTCAGTATTATTAACGACGCATTTCGATATGAGACAAAAAGTAAGCACAATATAAAAACCAATTAGCAGTATAGAGCTATAGAAAAAGAAATGATTTCGGGTTTCAATCATTGTTAGGTAAAAAATGAACAGTTCTCCATTTTTTTTACATGTTTTATCCAGTTTCAATGCTAGATTTAAAACCTGAATATTTTAGTTTAAAAATCTTAGCCTTGGAGAAATTTTTTGTTAGCTTTTCTATGATATGCAACAGAGGTAAATAAAGCACATGTCAAGACGGCAAAATTGCAGCGATAAACTTCGACGGTGTAACTTAATTGGGAAAGCATTCGGCTCCGGAGCAAAAGGAATATGCTTTGATCCCCGTCACCAACAAATTTGAGTTTTCACATTTCGATACGATACGATATTTGAAGAAGTTTTAGGAAGGGAGTGTCTGACCCCAGGTCTAAAGCTACCCTTAGGCGTCGGAAGCTAGGAGATCTGAGTAAATGAACTCAATACGAAAGACAAAAAAAAAAAAAAGAGTGAAAGGAGACAGTGACATATCTTGTGACACCCGTCCGGGGAGAAGGGGAGCATGGGGAACCAAGCACCGCACAACACCACCTGACCGCCGACGAACCAGGGAGTGACTGAAACTCAACGAGACCAAATCCAAAAGCCAGAGCAGAATCCACTTTCACCATCTCGATGCCAATCTGATAAAGAAGGGAGTGGTGGTCTGTCTAACGCCCACCAGTGTTCACACACTTACTTTCTCTATGTCAACGATCGCAGCATTTGTTCTGGGATACCTATGGAATTTGCTGGGATTATAATCAACCGCGGCCCTGACAAGTCCATTATGGTGGGTGATCATGATCATATATAGATGATTTTAGGAAGCGAGTGTCTGACCCCAGGTCTTAAACAACCCTTAGAAATAGGAAGCTAGGAGATTTGGGCTAGAATGTCCGATAGGAAAGTAACACGGAAGCGAAGTAGAAAGGGGGAGTAAGATGTCCTTATTTATTACCGGGGGAACAGTACCCGGGGTCCGACGGCTTAACGTGCCCATCCGACGCACGGCGGATATTTAGTGCATCGAGCGTTCGCACCTGCCTGTGATCGAACCTGAGGTCCTTTCCGTGGCAGTCACGAACGTTGCCCACTAGGCCACCATTCACATTTCAACCCGAAACCAAGTTTTTAAACAACCCCACCCCCTTATTTAAATTTCCTGGATAAACCCCTGGATTCTGTTAACCCAATAAAAAGGTTACGCTCGCCACTAAATATATGCAACGTATAAAAAATTTAATAATTAAAATTTGATCCTATAATCCTTGAAAGGAAACCCAAGAAACATATGTACAATGGCTAACAATTCTGGCAGATTTTCCCGAGAAGCTTAAAAGGATAATCCTCCACCGAATATCTTTGCTTTAATATTCGGTGGAGGATTATCCTCGAGTGGGAAAGGTGTGGATTGATTTGTCTTAATTGGCCAAACACCTTGCCGGAGGGAAATCCAATTAAGACAGAATTAAAACATCCCTTCTGCGGGTATAAATCAAGTGGCATCAAGTGGCATAAAACAGTCATAAGTTGGTCTTCGTTCAATAAGGTCGTCTTCCTTAGAAAAACAAGTAGCAATTATCCAACCTTTGAACAAAGCAATCATTGATTCTTCAGCTTCAAGTTATCACATAAGGTATGTAGTCTATTTATACATTTTATTTATTTCTTACAAGTGTTTACTTAAATTTATGCAGCGTTGGTCCGTATAGCATTTCCATTTGGTAGGACAAATGATTAGGTTCGGGTTCCACTTCTCGGTAAAGCATTGATGGCGTTTTAAATCATATTTTATAATTTGCTTTTTTAAATTTACCATGAATTAAGGACGAGCAATTCGGTAAAGTCCACAAGTTGCTCACGGTAGTGTTACTAAAGAGAGAGAGAGATATTCATGTCGATTATGGTGGTGATCTTGTTAAAAAACATTTCCGTGAATGTTCAAAGCAATTCGGTAAAGTCCACAAGTTGCTCACGGTAGTGTTACTAAAGAGAGAGAGAGAGAGAGATTCATTTCAATTATGGTGGTGATCTTGTTAAAAAAACATTTCCGTGAATGTTGAAAGCAATTCGGTAAAGTCCACAAGTTGCTCACGGTAGTGTTACTAAAGAGAGAGAGAGAGAGAGATTCATGTCAATTATGGTGGTGATCTTGTTAAAAAAACATTTCCGTGAATGTTGAAAGCAATTCGGTAAAGTCCACAAGTTGCTCACGGTAGTGTTACTAAAGAGAGAGAGAGAGATTCATTTCAATTATGGTGGTGATCTTGTTAAAAAAACATTTCCGTGAATGTTGAAAGCAATTCGGTAAAGTCCACAAGTTGCTCACGGTAGTGTTACTAAAGAGAGAGACAGAGATTCATGTCAATTATGGTGGTGATCTTGTTAAAAAAGCATTTCCGTGAATGTTGAAAGCAATTCGGTAAAGTCCACAAGTTGCTCACGGTAGTGTTACTAAAGAGAGAGAGAGAGATTCATGTCAATTATGGTGGTGATCTTGTTAAAAAAACATTTCCGTGAATGTTGAAAGCAATTCGGTAAAGTCCGCAAGTTGCTCACGGTAGTGTTACTAAAGAGAGAGAGAGAGAGATTCATGTCAATTATGGTGGTGATCTTGTTAAAAAGCATTTCCGTGAATGTTGAAAGCAATTCGGTAAAGTCCACAAGTTGCTCACGGTAGTGTTACTAAAGAGAGAGAGAGAGAGAGATTCATGTCAATTATGGTGGTGATCTTGTTAAAAAAGAATTTCCGTGAATGTTGAAAGCAATTCGGTAAAGTCCACAAGTTGCTCACGGTAGTGTTACTAAAGAGAGAGAGAGAGAGAGAGATTCATGTCAATTATGGTGGTGATCTTGTTAAAAAAACATTTCCGTGAATGTTGAAAGCAATTCGGTAAAGTCCACAAGTTGCTCACGGTAGTGTTACTAAAGAGAGAGAGAGACAGATTCATGTCAATTATGGTGGTGATCTTGTTAAAAAAACATTTCCGTGAATGTTGAAAGCAATTCGGTAAAGTCCACAAATTGCTCACGGTAGTGTTACTAAAGAGAGAGAGATATTCATGTCAATTATGGTGGTGATCTTGTTAAAAAAACATTTCCGTGAATGTTGAAAGCAATTCGGTAAAATCCACAAGTTGCTCACGGTAGTGTTACTAAAGAGAGATTCATGTCAATTATGGTGGTGATCTTGTTAAAAAACATTTCCGTGAATGTTGAAAGCAATTCGGTAAAGTCCACAAGTTGCTCACGGTAGTGTTACTAAAGGGAGAGAGATAGATTCATGTCAATTATGGTGGTGATCTTGTTAAAAAAACATTTCCGTGAATGTTGAAAGCAATTCGGTAAAGTCCACAAGTTGCTCACGGTAGTGTTACTAAAGAGAGAGAGAGATAGATTCATGTCAATTATGGTGGTGATCTTGTTAAAAAAACATTTCCGTGAATGTTGAAAGCAATTCGGTAAAGTCCACAAGTTGCTCACGGTAGTGTTACTAAAGAGAGAGAGAGAGAGAGATAGATTCATGTCAATTATGGTGGTGATCTTGTTAAAAAAACATTTCCGTGAATGTTGAAAGCAATTCTGTAAAGTCCACAAGTTGCTCACGGTAGTGTTACTAAAGAGAGAGAGAGAGATAGATTCATGTCAATTATGGTTGTGATCTTGTTAAAAAAACATTTCCGTGAATGTTGAAAGCAATTCGGTAAAGTCCACAAGTTGCTCACGGTAGTGTTACTAAAGAGAGAGAGAGAGAGAGGGAGATTCATGTCAATTATGGTGGTGATCTTGTTAAAAAAACATTTCCGTGAATGTTGAAAGCAATTCGGTAAAGTCCACAAGTTGCTCACGGTAGTGTTACTAAAGAGAGAGAGAGAGATTCATGTCAGTTATGGTGGTGATCTTGTTAAAAAAACATTTCCGTGAATGTTGAAAGCAATTCGGTAAAGTCCACAAGTTTCTCACGGTAGTGTTACTAAAGAGAGAGAGAGAGAGATTCATGTCAATTATGGTGGTGATCTTGTTAAAAAAACATTTCCGTGAATGTTGAAAGCAATTCGGTAAAGTCCACAAGTTTCTCACGGTAGTGTTACTAAAGAGAGAGAGAGAGAGATTCATGTCAATTATGGTGGTGATCTTGTTAAAAAAACATTTCCGTGAATGTTGAAAGCAATTCGGTAAAGTCCACAAGTTGCTCACGGTAGTGTTACTAAAGAGAGAGAGAGAGATTCATGTCAATTATGGTGGTGATCTTGTTAAAAAACCATTTCCGTGAATGTTGAAAGCAATTCGGTAAAGTCCACAAGTTGCTCACGGTAGTGTTACTAAAAAGAGAGATTCATGTCAATTATGGTGGTGATCTTGTTAAAAAAACATTTCCGTGAATGTTGAAAGCAATTCGGTAAAGTCCACAAGTTGCTCACGGTAGTGTTACTAAAGAGAGAGAGAGAGATTCATGTCAATTATGGTGGTGATCTTGTTAAAAAAACATTTCCGTGAATGTTGAAAGCAATTCGGTAAAGTCCACAAGTTGCTCACGGTAGTGTTACTAAAGAGAGAGAGATTCATGTCAATTATGGTGGTGATCTTGTTAAAAAAACATTTCCGTGAATGTTGAAAGCAATTCGGTAAAGTCCACAAGTTGCTCACGGTAGTGTTACTAAAGAGAGAGAGATAGATTCATGTCAATTATGGTGGTGATCTTGTTAAAAAAACATTTCCGTGAATGTTGAAAGCAATTCGGTAAAGTCCACAAGTTGCTCACGGTAGTGTTACTAAAGAGAGAGAGATTCATGTCAATTATGGTGGTGATCTTGTTAAAAAAACATTTCCGTGAATGTTGAAAGCAATTCGGTAAAATCCACAAGTTGCTCACGGTAGTGTTACTAAAGAGAGAGATTCATGTCAATTATGGTGGTGATCTTGTTAAAAAAACATTTCCGTGAATGTTGAAAGCAATTCGGTAAAGTCCACAAGTTGATCACGGTAGTGTTACTAAAGAGAGAGAGAGAGAGAGAGAGATTCATGTCAATTATGGTGGTGATCTTGTTAAAAAACATTTCCGTGAATGTTGAAAGCAATTCGGTAAAGTCCACAAGTTGCTCACGGTAGTGTTACTAAAGAGAGAGAGAGAGAGAGAGATTCATGTCAATTATGGTGGTGATCTTGTTAAAAAAACATTTCCGTGAATGTTGAAAGCAATTCGGTAAAGTCCACAAGTTGCTCACGGTAGTGTTACTAAAGAGAGAGAGAGAGAGAGAGATTCATGTCAATTATGGTGGTGATCTTGTTAAAAAAACATTTCCGTGAATGTTGAAAGCAATTCGGTAAAGTCCACAAGTTGCTCACGGTAGTGTTACTAAAGAGAGAGAGAGAGAGAGAGAGATTCATGTCAATTATGGTGGTGATCTTGTTAAAAAACATTTCCGTGAATGTTGAAAGCAATTCGGTAAAGTCCACAAGTTGCTCACGGTAGTGTTACTAAAGAGAGAGAGAGAGATTCATGTCAATTATGGTGGTGATCTTGTTAAAAAAACATTTCCGTGAATGTTGAAAGCAATTCGGTAAAGTCCACAAGTTGCTCACGGTAGTGTTACTAAAGAGAGAGAGAGAGAGAGAGATTCATGTCAATTATGGTGGTGATCTTGTTAAAAAAATATTTCCGTGAATGTTGAAAGCAATTCGGTAAAATCCACAAGTTGCTCACGGTAGTGTTACTAAAGAGAGAGAGATTCATGTCAATTATGGTGGTGATCTTGTTAAAAAAACATTTCCGTGAATGTTGAAAGCAATTCGGTAAAGTCCACAAGTTGCTCACGGTAGTGTTACTAAAGAGAGAGAGAGAGAGATTCATGTCAATTATGGTGGTGATCTTGTTAAAAAAACATTTCCGTGAATGTTGAAAGCAATTCGGTAAAGTCCACAAGTTGCTCACGGTAGTGTTACTTAAAGAGAGAGAGATTCATGTCAATTACGGTGGTGATCTTGTTAAAAAAACATTTCCGTGAATGTTGAAAGCAACTCGGTAAAGTCCACAAGTTGCTCACGGACCGTGTTACTAAAGAGAGAGAGAGAGATTCATGTCAATTATGGTGGTGATCTTGTTAAAAAAACATTTCCGTGAATGTTGAAATAAGTATTGGTTTACGTATGATTTTCCGCGGGGTTTTTTTTTTTTTTTTTGCGCTACTTCTGATTCAATATAACTTACGACTCGTATAAAGTAAATGATGAGAAAATGCCCACTTCTAGAAAATAAAAAGAGAAACGCACATATCTTGATAAAAGCAAAATAAGCCAGCTCGTGGCTGATGTTTTCTTAAGTTTGTTAGAAACATGAGATCTTTTTTAATTTCATGAAGAAAAGTATTACTTTCAACTAAGCAATCGACACATCTAGTTAGAACATTTCCCCTGCTCAACCGCATAATGTCACCTAGAATTACAAGGTCATGGCGTAGAGTGTTCCGAAAATGGCGGAAGAAACTCATTGTAGAAGGAACAGTACAATATTAATGTTTAAATTTAACTTAATCCGATAATACCGTCAATGAGAAAATGATTAAAACTTTGTGAGCAAATCATCAAGACTTTAGGAGAAAATTGTGCTTTTCGGTTTACATTTATCAGCGGTGTGTCCACAGTGTTTTGCTGCAATGCAATCGTATGTAAACATGAAATGAAATACTGTCAAGGGTCAGAACCCGTTGAACATGAAACACTTGCAAAGTCCCTAGCCGTAAAGCTTTTCTGGTGCCCACTCCCTCCCATGATAACCTAGGTGATGCTTTTTTTATTACTTTACCAAGTGTCTAAAATTACGTTGGGAGACATAATTACCGTTGCTTCCCCTGTAATGCGCCACTCACTAAAAAGAATTGCCTTTCGCATAATTACTGTTTGTGAACAATGATCTTATTCCGCCATTTTGGAATGAGTTCCGCCATTTGGAAGCACATGTTCTTTCGAACAATGAACCTCTTCAGCCATTTTGGAATATGTACGATTACCGTGTAATGATATTGAACGCTGTGTGTTTAAGCACAGGAAGTGTTCGGACTAGTTTTGTCGATTTCCTAGTTGAAAATAATTTTTTTCATGAAATTAAGAAAAACGTCGTGTTTCTAACAGACGTAAGAAAACATCAGCAGCAGACGGAGTATTTTCCAATTTTCAGAATATGGGTATGTTTTCCTATTTTTAAGCAGCGAGCATGTTTTCTGTAGGCATTTTTCTATGGGCAGTTTTTCGTACATTCGTGTAAAGAGAGAAGCTTTCATCCTTCATACGACACGTAGCAACTTTTGAAATACTTCGGCGGTCCAAAGAAGGTAGGAATAATGCACTACAATGTACTATTTGGTATATGGGAGGATATTCCCACTACTCAAATATAGGAAAATTATGCCTACCCTTAACTATAATGCTTTGTTTGAAACATGACGTCGTTCTACACAATCATGAACAAATATCCTAATTTCAATTAATAATTCGACAAAACTAGTCCGAAACTTTTCCTCTTCTAAACCATATATTGTTATCTAACATTACAAGGACACCAAGGTTAGTCGCCAAAATGCTTGGTTCAAATTTAGATATATTTTCATGAAATTAAAAAAGACCCCATGTTTCTGCACATAAAAAACACGTGTCCATTCGAGCAATGAACCTCTTCTGCCATTTTGGAAATAAACTGTGATGGCGTTTTAATGCTAGATAACTCTATAGGGTTGAACGGAGGAAGTGTTCTGATTAGTTTTGTCCATTGCTTAGTTGAAATGAAGATATTTTTCCATGAAATTGAGAAAGAACTCATGTCTTTGCGCGAAAAAAGCACGTGTTCATTCGAACAATGGACACCTTCTGCCATTTTGGAAACACACTGTGATAGCCTTATAATGCTAAATAACTTTCCGGTAGGGAGAAGTGGACACCGGAGAACTGGTCACATTGCAATTTCAGTGCCATAAAATTGTTTTGAGTAAACAAATATCGCGTGGCCATATTTCCCACTTCTTGAGCAACTATTGTTCACAAAACACTTTTTTTTTTTTTCACTATATCATTTTGAATAAGAAATTTAGACATTTCCATGGTTTTCGGGCCAGAGACAAATCGGAGAACTGGCCTCACAAATTTTAAGGAGTCGTACAAAAATTGCGTTCTCGTCCGTTTCGTGGCCACGTCCCCAGGTGTTGATTATTTATATATTTTCATGAAATTAAAAAAGACCCCATGTTTCTGCACATGAAAAACACGTCCATTCGAGCAATGAACCTCTTCTGCCATTTTGGAAACAAACTGTGATGGCGTTTTAATGCTAGATAACTCTATAGGGTTGAACGGAGGAAGTGTTCTGATTAGTTTTGTCCATTGCTTAGTTGAAATTAAGATATTTTTCCATGAAATTGAGAAAGAACTCATGTTTTTGCGAGTAAAAAGCACGTGTTCATTCGAACAACGGACACCTTCTGCCATTTTGGAAACACACTGTGATAGCCTTATAATGCTAAATAACTTTCCGGTCGGGAGAAGTGGACACCAGAGAACTGGTCACATCGCAATTTCAGTGCCATAAAATTGTTTTGAGTAAACAAATATCGCGTGGCCATATTTCCCACTTCTTGAGCAACTGTTGTTCACAAAACACTTTTTTTTTTCACTATATCATTTTGAATAAGAAATTTAGACATTTCCATGGTTTTCGGGCCAGAGACAAATCGGAGAACTGGCCTCAAAAATTTTAAGGAGTCGTACAAAAAATGCGTTCTCGTCCGTTTCGTGGCCACGTCCCCAGGTGTTGATTATTTGAGTCATAAAGTTTCCATAATTTCGCATTTTCTTAATTGCGTTCTTTAATTCAATTGTTTATAATCTACAACTCAACAAAAGAGGTTCATGGTAGGTAAACCACAGCTCAACAAATCCTCTGCGGGCATGTGTTGACGCAGAGAACCCTGGGGGGGGGGGGGGCTTAATACCGACAGGTTTACACGTGCCGTCAGTAATTTGTTCAGTTGAAATCTGTACACGCCGAATAGCCCCCGACAGGGCTACAAATACTTTATATTTTATTTTTTCGGCATTAAGTCCCCCCCCCCCCCCAAACGGTTTTTCTGCGTTTGCACGCTCCGTCAGATAATTCTTCGGGTTGTAATTTGTGAACGCCGAAAGTCTCCCGATTGTGTTACAAATTCTTTACATTTTACTTTTTCGGTATTAAGCGCCCCCCTCCACTCGACAGGTTTTTTAGTTTGCAGGTACAGTCAGATGATTCGTTGTGTTTTTAATTGTAAACGCTGAAAATCTTCCAATCAGACCAGAAGTTCCTTATATTTCATATTTTCAGCATTATTACCCCACCCCCAGCTTTCCTGGGTTTACACATGCCCCACAGCATTTATTGAGTTGTAGACTCTGAAGAGCTCCCGTTTGGTATACATATTATTCATGTTTTGTAATTACGGTCTTCACCCCCCCCCCCCCGGTTTTCTGTATTGTCACGTGACCTCAGATAATTTCTAGAGCTGTAGCTTGCAAACGCGCTCAAAACCGCAGTACCTGAGCAGAAATGCTTTATGTTTATTATTTTTTGTATTAAGCCCCTCCCCCGCCCGATAGGTTTTCTGAGTTTGCACATGTCCACAGAGAATTTGCTTAGCTTTAGTTTATATACCATGAAATTCTTTTGCGGAGTTGTAGATCATAAGCATTTTTTTTAATAGCGAATAACATTAAATACCGGTTTAAGAAAATACGAAATTACGGAAACTTTGTGACTGTCTAAAACGAAATTTTTATACGGTTCCTCAAAATTTTTGTGGCTAAGTTCTCTGGGTGGCCAGTTCTCCTACACCCGATGATTCCATATGGCTCAGCTGACGATGGCTTCTGATTCGTTTTGTCCATTGGTTAGTTAAAATTTCGGTATTTTTCCATGAAATTAAAAAAGAACTCATGTTTCTGCAGGTTGAGAGCACGTGTTCATTCGAACAATGAAACGTTCCCACAATTTTGTAAGCAAACTACGGAATGTGTAAAATAATGTCCTCGGAAAAATGCCCACTTCCCGAAAATAGGAAAAAAATGCCCACTTTGCGAAAATACGGCAACTTTCGACTGATATGCTCTTATGTCTGTTAAAAAATTGGTCTGTTTTTTTTATTTCACTAAGGAACGCCTTAATTTCAACTAAGAAGACGACAAAGCTGGTCAGATCTGAGTTCGCGCAACTGGCCATAAAATTTTAAGGGGCCGTTTTAAAATTTCAGTTTCTTGGACTCATAAGAGAAGTGAATTCGGAACTCCAAATGAATTCTGAGAAAACGTTATATGTCAGTCAAGTAATAATTCGGGGATATAAAATTGCCGTGACTTAGAACATTTTTTAAAATTACGGTATTATACGAAACAACTGAGTTACATCATAGCTTATGCTATGTTCGAAAAAGGAAGTTAAGATGGAATTTTTTAATAACGCTACGCTGTTACTTAGTCTCCAAATATTTATTTGTAGGCCCTTGGCATAGGCCTTTTTCACAGTTCTTATTCCGCTGATTGTATATTCATAACGCTTACATATAAAGGGTATTAATGTTGCGCCTGTACTTTGGCACTAACCGTTATTTAATAGATCCTAGGTCATTCTAACAGGTTTTAATCGATCACACTAAATATTCAGAGCGTTTACATAACATGTAACGTACCAGGAGATGTGACGTACCTGCCAGAAGGATGCACACGACATAAAGGCAGATAGGAATCAGAATAAAACGTCCGCGTAGCTTAATTGGTAGAGCAACTTATTCCGGAATAAGGGGACCCGGGTTCGAATCCTGGCGCGGATAAAAATGACGGAGAAATTCACTTCGTTGTAATGGCGCCCGAACTATCCGGATGACCCGACCGTTCACAATCTCGCAATGGTGTGATGTTATTTCCACACCGCGAGGTAGGAAAAATAAGAGCAGCACTTCGAAAAAAAAAAAAAAAGAAAAAAAGAAGGGGGAGATGATGTAACGTACCAGGAGATGTGACGTACCTGCCAGAAGAATGCACACGACATAAAGGCAGATAGGAATCAGAATAAAACGTCCGCGTAGCTTAATTGGTAGAGCAACTTATTCCGGAATGAGGGGACCCGGGTTCGAATTATGGCGCGGATAGAAATGACGGAAAAATTCACTTCGTTATAAACATGTTAAGTTATTACTTAGACATAAAATATTAATTACTGGGACTTAGGACAAAATAAACTGCACAAAACGAAATGTGCCAGTTTTCCTAAGGATCTGTAAGATCAAAAGGTGTATGTAGAACCTTTCTGACTCCCTAATCCTTGAGTTATGATTTTAATATTTCCTATGTGATAACATGCAATAAAGACTAATCGCATGGGCTCAACGAATCGATCTTCAAGTGTTGATCTTTTCAGATTTCAAATTACAACCTTGATGTTCCCTATTTCTCAGCATTTCATAAATCCTAATAAAACGTACTTAAAAGATCATTTCTCACCTATTTCCAAGCTAACTAGGCTGCGTATGTTTTTAAAAGATTTTAAATTACAACCTATGTATTCCGTATTTGTAAACATGTTAAAGAAGCTAATAGCTCTTGGTGCCTTGTGAAAAAGTGAGAAGTAATTCGTTGAGTGCATTTTTATTAAGCTTTATAAATTGTTTAGAAATACGGAATATCTAGGATGAAACTTAAAATCTTTTAAAAATACCCGCGGCCTAGGTGGCATTTAAATAGGTTGAGATTTATTCGTTTAGTGCGTTTTATTAGGTTTTATTTATGTTCAGAAGTACGGAATATCAAGGTTGTAATTTAAAATCTAAAAAGATCAGCAGCTGAAGATCGATTGGTAATTATCCTTTATTGGTTGTGTGACGTACCTGCCAGCAGGACGCACACGACATAAAGGCAGATAGGAATCAGAACAAATGTCTGCGTAGCTCAGTTGGTAGAGCGACTTGTTCCGGAATAAGCAGCCTCGCGTTCGAATCCCGGCGTAGACCAAAAATGACGGAGAAATTTACTTCGTTATAATGGCGCCCGAACTATCCGGATGACCCGGCAGTTCAAAATCTCGCATTGGTGTGATGTTATTTCCACACCCGCGAGACAGGAAAAATCAGAGAATTCCTTCTCCAGCGCTTCGAAAAATAAAAATGTGTGATGTTGCATTCCACACAGCAGATTGACTGGGAGTTCTCAAGTGCACGTTCTACAGTGGATGGCTGCCTTGTACGATTCATGGTCACGGCTGACCCGTGGGCCATGCCCCCGGCCCTCTTTCGGGGGGGGGGGGAGATGTGACGTACCTGCCAGCAGGACGCCCACGACATAAAGGCAGATAGGAATCAGAATAATCGTCTGCGTAGCTCAGTTGGTAGAGCGACTTGTTCCGGAATAAGCGGCCTCGGGTTCGAATCTCGGCGTAGACTAAAAATGACGGAGAAATCTACTTCGTTATAGTTGTTATCACATGGAAAATATTAAAATCATAAGTTTAGAGAGACAGAAAGGTTGTAGATAAACCTTGTGTCATTTTGATCTTACAGATCCCTAGGGAAACTAGTACATTTTTGTTTCTTCCTCTATTTACTAAATCCTTGGTCGTTATTTTTTAATCATTTAAGAGTTCAGCCCTGCGGTACTTGCACGCGTGGTTTCATCATGATCAAAGGAATTTCTCGAAGTGCTTTGTTCATTTTGACAAAGAGTGTGTAGTTTACAGTTATAGCGGCTTTTTCACTCTTTAATTGTAAACATGTCACCCTGTGCAACTTTCATTCTGTAGTTTTAGATAGCAATAATTTGTCGTTTAATCAATTTGAAAATCCCTTTCTAAACGTTTGTTTTTCCTATTGAGTTCACTTCTTCTAGCATCCTATTTCTAAGGGTAGTTTTAGACCTTGTGTCAGACATTCCCTTCCTGAAACTTCTTCAAATATCGTATCATATCGTATTATCAACAGCGCATCGCAATCGACGAACGGAATAGTTGGTGATCTGAACGACTTTGATCATGAATACATTGTCGACGCTGTATAGATGGGTCATTCTATCGCCAAAGTCATAAGAACCGTAAGGTTCCCGAGGGCTACTGTATCAAGGGGGCACTGCGATTACAATATGACGGATGTACCATCTCAAAGGGATCAAGCGGTATCCGACCACACGTGACTGATGACTCAGGTCGACGTAGACTTTCCAGACTGATACATACCGACCGCTTTTCAACAGCGGCGCAAAGCACGTCCAGGTTACATATCGGAGGCCCAAGAAACGTCAACGAGCGAACGGTACAGTACAGTACAGTACATTGTGAAAACACAAATTTGTCCGTGACGGGGATCAAATCTAATCCCCCTCACTTCGAAGTAAGTTGCTGTTCCAACTGAGCTGCACGGACAGAGTGTATTGCAGATTTGTCGTCTGAACAGGTGCTCTACCTGTGTACTACGTCACGTCATCTTCCTTCTCTCCCTTTTTTACGCTTTCCAACGGTAGGTTGAAGAAGCGTATATGATCCAGCTTTGTCCGTCTGTCTGCACGATAACTCGCGTAAAAATGGTTCGATTTCGATGAAATTTTAGCATGTGGCATAAGGGACCACCTGAGGACGAACCCTCGAAAATGGACGAAATGGGGTTAAAGGTCACGACATCGGAGCTGGATCCATTCCACCGCCCTTATGCGTCATAACTTGCGTAACTATGGTTTGATTTCGATGAAATTTTAGTAAGTCGTAAAGGGCCTTTTGGGGACGAAGCATATTGAAAGTGAGTGTAGTGGGTTCAAAAGTTCAGGATATAGGAGCGGGGATGCATTCCATCACATCTTATTAAAGGAGCAATTCTTGTACCTATGTAAATTTTATTTTGAAAACGGTTCTAAGGATTTTGATGAAAGTGGTTAACCTACCGTTTTCTGGTGCTAGAAATCGATTTAGCTTGATCTGGACTTTGAAAAAATTCATTTAGTGGGTTAAATAACATTCCGAGTTACGACGTTTTTAGTGCCATGTCATGGCGTCGTCTTATTAATAATTGTTAGAAATCTTATGACGTCACACTGACGCTATCGACTCGCGATTGAGGTGTGTACGCCGCTGGTGGTCGCGGTTAGGGAATTCAATGCTATCGCATTACCTGAGGTAAAACTTGATGTGGTTTTCTACAGATTAATGCCTTCAAATTTTTTGAAAGTATTCTGAATAAATCTCTATCATCTTTCAAAGTAGTACAAGCGTTTTGCAACACCCTGTGGCCTAGTAGATGAAATAGAACAATAATTCGTCACTAAGGTGTGTAATGAAAAAGATTTCATACTGAACGCTTTAGAAAACTCTTTACATTTCCTTCAATTTAAAAGAAATTATAAAATGACATACCATTAAAGAATTGGTTTGTTTCTCTGGTACGCAGTATCGGAGAGTTTCCTAAGTTTCTTACACATCAAATATTTATTTACCTGTGTATTGAAAATGTAATGTCTGATTCTCCATCAATAAGAATTTTAATAATGTATAATTTAATTGAATTGTCTAAAGAATTTTAATAATGTATAATTATTTGAATATTTAATTGAATTGTCTAAATAATTTTAATAATGTATAATTTAATTGAATTGTCTAAAGAATTTTAATAATGTATAATTTAATTGAATATTTAATTGAATTGTCTAAATAATTTTAATAATGTATAATTTTAATTGTGTGATAAGAATTTTAAAAATGTCTGATGTTCATCAATAAGAATTTTAATTGTGCTTTCATTTCTTTCCAGAATTCCTGACCGTTGATAGAAAATGAGTGCTAGGAATATTCCCACTTTGCAGGATCTGTCTTTGAAAAGAGTTTTTGAGGATACATTTCTACACGGCACGAAATTCCGCGAAGACTCCACGAATTATCAGAAATTCCGTAAGTACCACATTCTTCAGTTCCCCTTTTGTTTTTAAAGCATGTCTAACTAACATGCTACAATTAAAGAATGAGAGAAAGTTTCTTAATTATATGTCTAAAAATGTAATATTTGTCCAGACTACATTTTAAAAGTGTAAATTCAATTTCGATAAACTTGAAGAGATTACCAGAAGAGTATTCCTTTCAAGTTTATCGCTGCGGTGGCGAGCCATTGGACGTCTGGAGACGGGGCAGAGTCAAACAGATGTGGCCAAACAGTTGAATGTGAGTACTTCTGTATTTCATAGGCTGTTGAATACATATAAAAGAACAGATTCAGCGTCAAGAAAGTAAGCCAAGGAACGCCTACAGCGACAATTTCCGTTGACGACGTTATTTGCATATAACCGAACGAAGACAAAGGACTTCAACACCAACCCAGCTCAAATCTGCCCAAATAGACGATGCCATCGCTCTGCCCACGTTACTTTATAAACAACGCATAGCAACTGAAAAAATGCCCATCCGACACCATCTGTGTATTTGCATTTTTTCCACGTATTTGAAATATATTCAGATCTGCCTTACAGGACTGTTGACATCAGCTTCAACTGTACGCAGGCGCACGGCACAGGAGAAGCGATTGAGTTAGGCACGCATGCGTGTTAGCTGGAGTGAGTGGCAATGGAGGTCCGTCTTCACTGACGAATCGAGATTCAGCTTAGAGAGAGATCCCCGACGTTGTTAGATATGGAGGGAGCCGGGAAAGCGCTATCATCGCAGTAACATTGGTGAAAGAGATCATTATGGTGGAGGTAGTATGTGTGTTTGGCTTGTCATCTCTTTAGGTGGTCGAAGACATGGGCGCACCGAGTAGCTTTATTTTTCTTTTTTTGCAAAGTTTATTTTTCAGTTGTTACCTAACAGAAGTAACTTTGTTCCTTAATGTTAGGTGCATGCTATTGCTATCATAATACCTAATTATTATGAGGATTAGGATTTTAACACTTATTTGTACATGAACTTCATTCTTCTTCAGTGCACTTTATTTGCACACGCAGTCCATTTTTCTTTCTTTTTGGTTAAGTTGTGTGTAACGTTTCCATAAAAGTTTCTTCCGAGTACTTTATCACATTTAAAAAGAATGTTTTTCTCTATTGACAAAACAGCCAATTTGCTCAAGTGTACGTGCCATTGTGTTCTCCTAAAGTATAATATGTCTTGATTCATTTTAATGTAGAAAAACTTCTTTCGGCAGTTGCAGTTGTTGGTAGAAATTGTAATATTAGGTCTGCTAATTTTCACACCTCAATAAGCGCAATGTCCAATTTATTTAATTTCATGTAACTAGTAACGCTTTATTCACTTCTTTTTGTATTCATCAAGGGAAGAATAAAATCCACAAAACCACACACACGCGCGAACGCGCAGTTCGTTTTTCATTCCAACTGTGTCAAAATTTGAAGCATAGGGTTCTTTAAGTTCTGACAGTAGATGATCAGGAAAGTTTTTACCAAATGTTTTTAAAGCAATTCCAATCGAACAAAAGGCACGAATTTAAGATATAATATCACTAATTTTAATTCACTAACACTTCACACAGATGACACAACTCTCGCGAAACACGGGCATTTACATGTGGGAGCATGAAAGCGACGGAAGTAGTCAAAATCTTCTCTTTTCTGAGCGAACCGTTGCCTAAAGCAACGGCCTATTCACGCTTCATCTGCTTCTCTATGTTGCCATGAAAACCCTAGGTAGCGAACGTATCCAAAGTCTTTGAATCACACAGCGAAGACCTCAGGCGAAGACTGGTAGAGTGACTGGCTGCGTCACACTTCATCTGCTTCTCTATGTTGTCATGGAAACCCTAGTCAGCGAACGTATCCAAAGTCTTTGAATCACACAGCGAAGACCTCAGGCGAAGACTGGTAGAGTGACTGGTTGCGTCACACTTCATCTGCTTCTCTATGTTGTCATGGAAACCCTAGCCAGCGAACGTATCCAAAGTCTTTGAATCACACAGCGAAGACCTCAGGCGAAGACCGGTAGAGTGACTGGCTGCGTCACACTTCATCTGCTTCTCTATGTTGTCATGAAAACCCTAGTCAGCGAACGTATCCAAAGTCTTTGAATCACACAGCGAAGACCTCAGGCGAAGACTGGTAGAGTGACTGATTGCGTCACACTTCATCTGCTTCTCTATGTTGTCATGGAAACCATGGCCAGCGAACGTATCCAAAGTCTTTGAATCACACAGCGAAGACCTCAGGCGAAGACTGGTAGAGTGACTGGCTGCGTCACACTTCATCTGCTTCTCTATGTTGTCATGGAAACCCTAGTCAGCGAACGTATCCAAAGTCTTTGAATCACACAGCGAAGACCTCAGGCGAAGACTGGTAGAGTGACTGGTTGCGTCACACTTCATCTGCTTCTCTATGTTGTCATGGAAACCCTAGCCAGCGAACGTATCCAAAGTCTTTGAATCACACAGCGAAGACCTCAGGCGAAGACCGGTAGAGTGACTGGTTGCGTCACACTTCATCTGCTTCTCTATGTTGTCATGGAAACCCTACCCAGCGAACGTATCCAAAGTCTTTGAATCACACAGCGAAGACCTCAGGCGAAGACTGGTAGAGTGACTGGCTGCGTCACACTTCATCTGCTTCTCTATGTTGTCATGAAAACCCTAGTCAGCGAACGTATCCAAAGTCTTTGAATCACACAGCGAAGACCTCAGGCGAAGACTGGTAGAGTGACTGATTGCGTCACACTTCATCTGCTTCTCTATGTTGTCATGGAAATCATGGCCAGCGAAAGTATCCAAAGTCTTTGAATCACACAGCGAAGACCTCAGGCGACCTTCTCTATGTTGTCATGGAAACCCTAGCCAGCGAACGTATCCAAAGTCTTTGAATCACACAGCGAAGACCTCAGGCGAAGACTGGTAGAGTGGCTGGCTGCGTCACACTTCATCTGCTTCTCTATGTTGTCATGAAAACCCTAGTCAGCGAACGTATCCAAAGTCTTTGAATCACACAGCGAAGACCTCAGGCGAAGACTGGTAGAGTGACTGGTTGCGTCACACTTCCTCTGCTTCTCTATGTTGTCATGAAAACCCTAGTCAGCGAACGCATCCAAAGTCTTTGAATCACACAGCGAAGACCTCAGGCGAAGACTGGTAGAGTGACTGGTTGCGTCACACTTCATCTACTTCTCTATGTTGCCATGGAAACCCTAGCCAGCGAACGTATCCAAAGTCTTTGAATCACACAGCGAACACCTCAGGCGAAGACTGGTAGAGTGACTGGTTGCGTCACACTTCATCTGCTTCTCTATGTTGTCATGAAAACCCTAGTCAGCGAACGTATCCAAAGTCTTTGAATCACACAGCGAAGACCTCAGGCGAAGACTGGTAGAGTGACTGGTTGCGTCACACTTCATCTGCTTCTCTATGTTGCCATGGAAACCCTAGTCAGCGAACGTATCCAAAGTCTTTGAATCACACAGCGAAGACCTCAGGCGAAGACTGGTAGAGTGACTGGTTGCGTCACACTTCCTCTGCTTCTCTATGTTGTCATGAAAACCCTAGTCAGCGAACGCATTTAAAGTCTTTGAATCACACAGCGAAGACCTCAGGCGAAGACTGGTAGAGTGACTGGTTGCGTCACACTTCATCTGCTTCTCTATGATGTCATGAAAACCCTAGTCAGCGAACGCATCCAAAGTCTTTGAATCACACAGCGAAGACCTCAGGCGAAGACTGGTAGAGTGACTGGTTGCGTCACACTTCATCTGCTTCTCTATGTTGCCATGGAAACCCTAGCCAGCGAACGTATCCAAAGTCTTTGAATCACACAGCGAAGACCTCGGGCGAAGACTGGTAGAGTGACTGGTTGCGTCACACTTCATCTGCTTCTCTATGTTGCCATGGAAACCCTAGTCAGCGAACGTATCCAAAGTCTTTGAATCACACAGCGAAGACCTCAGGCGAAGACTGGTAGAGTGACTGGTTGCGTCACACTTCCTCTGCTTCTCTATGTTGTCATGAAAACCCTAGTCAGCGAACGCATCCAAAGTCTTTGAATCACACAGCGAAGACCTCAGGCGAAGACTGGTAGAGTGACTGGTTGCGTCACACTTCATCTGCTTCTCTATGTTGTCATGAAAACCCTAGTCAGCGAACGCATCCAAAGTCTTTGAATCACACAGCGAAGACCTCAGGCGAAGACTGGTAGAGTGACTGGTTGCGTCACACTTCATCTGCTTCTCTATGTTGCCATGGAAACCCTAGCCAGCGAACGTATCCAAAGTCTTTGAATCACACAGCGAAGACCTCGGGCGAAGACTGGTAGAGTGACTGGTTGCGTCACACTTCATCTGCTTCTCTATGTTGCCATGGAAACCCTAGCCAGCGAACGTATCCAAAGTCTTTGAATCACACAGCGAAGACCTCAGGCGAAGACTGGTAGAGTGACTGGTTGCGTCACACTTCATCTGCTTCTCTATGTTGTCATGGAAACCATAGCCAGCGAACGCATCCAAAGTCTTTGAATCACACAGCGAAGACTGGTAGAGTGACTGGTTGCATCACGATGACGTCATCCCTCCACTAGGAGGCGCGTTGGTCTTTGATCGCCAGACTGATTCTCTTCGTCAAAAGAAGTGAATCAGCACATCTTTTTTTTTTTCGCAGCGAAACATCGACGTATCTTAATACTGTTGATAATTGATTTATTTGTATATATCTAATTGACTTTTATTTGTTCATTCATCGGGCTTCGCAGCTACCCTAGCTAGCCTTGAATATACGCCACTACCTGCCACGTGTTAACCTGACTGCACAGAGGTATAGAAATGGTATCCTGCATCCATATGTACCTCCTTATGCAGGGTGCAACAGGTGATACATTTCTTCAACAGGACGATAATTCCAGATCACACACAGCGCGCCTCGTGCAGCAATACCTTCAGCTTGAAACCATTGTCCGTTTGGAATGGCCAGCTCGATCTCCGGACCTAAATCCCATTTAACAGGTATGGGAAGCTCTGGGGACACGTGGTGCTACTCTCGATCCCCTTCCCTACCGGTGCTTGCTACTGCTTTGCAGTAACAATGGGCTTTACTCCCTACTGAGTTAATTGACACCAACATAATAAGAATGGAGCATCCTCTCGGGAATGTACTGCTGCTCGAGTAATCCACACATCTGAAGTAACTTCCCCATTGAGTTTCTGTACTCTATTTTTTGACATGTTCCTGTTTAATCCATTTTTCTGATATTCAATAACGTTTTCGTGATTTGTTTTTCGCCTAAAGTATAACTTACAACTTAATGCATCTTTTCACTGATTATCAAGATATTTCTCCAAGTAGATTTTTTAATTATCCTGATTTTTACTTAATTTATGGATGTCTTTATACACACTCGAGTCACATTATTGTGAATACCTTCTACTTTTGAGGTCAATCGCTCGTAGCCAATGAAAGAAGGCACGTGTCGTGAGCTGGCTGGGAGGGCATATAAGGTATACTCTAGGCATTTTGGAAACATATCACTCGTTGCGGTTAGGTAAAAAAGGAGAGATTTATCAGATTTGCAAAAAGGGATGATTATCGGCTTTCGGGCCAAGCGTGGCTATATTTCTGAAACAGCGCAGTTTGCGAACTGTTCGCGTGCTGCTGTGGATCAAGTGTATCGTGATTGGAGAAATGGCACCATTGCGAATAGGAGACTTGGAAGCTGGTGAGCATCACATGTGCCACTGATGTGAGAGGTGAACGTCAGTTCCGAAGGTGCGTGAGGACCGATCGACACGCCAAAGTGGAGCACGTCACTGGCCGAGTGAACCAGGGGGATACTGGAAGTGTGTCTAAAAGGACAGTTCAGCGAACCCCGCTGCGTATGGGTCTCCGATGCAGACGTATAGTCACTGCACCTATGCCAACGAAGATGCATAGGTAGAAAAGGCTTATATTTGCACGGCAGTATCGGAATTGGACCTCCGCTGATTGGCGAACAATTGCCTTCTCCAATGAGTCACAACCTAGTGGGGGCAGCGTTATTTTCTGGAGAATGTTTTCGTTGCATTCCCTGATTCCTCTCATACTTGTAAAAGGCACTTTGGACCGAATCCCTTATGAATCCATCCTTGCAGATCATGACACCCATACATGCTGATTGTCTTCCCTGGGGCGGATGGAATCTTCCAGCAAAACAATACGACGTGACGAGAGCTATATGACATCACAGAGCTAGATATGTCCGAGGGTGAGCACGATGAAAACTTCAAAATACTTCCCTGGCCCTCTAATTCCCCAGACTTAAACCCAATTGAGCATCTGTGGTACCACCTCGATCGTGTTGCTCTTTCTATGAATCCTCCACCACGCACCCTCCAGAAGCTGTCAGATGCAGTGGAGTCAGCATGGCTCCACACACCTGTGAACACTTTCCAGCACCTTATTGAGTCCCTCCCAGCCCGCCTAGCTGCTGTCCGCGCTGCACGCGGTGGTTACTGTGGATATTAACTGGTAGTCACGGTAATGTGACACGACCGTGTATATTTAAGAATAAAGTCTGTTTTCCGCTTTCCAGATTTCGAAATGCAACTCTCCGGGGTGCAGCTATCGGTAGAAGAAACAGGTAATCAGGACACCAGATTCCTCAACACGTAAAAATGTATTGCCAATGATCTTCACCCAAATACACACAAGCGGAAACAATAAATGACACCAGTACATACTGTAGGTCTCTATATTTACATATTGCATAGTACCAAAGAATTTTCACTTATGAGGAGATCATGCGATATTTTTATTTAAAGTAATGTGAAACTACCATATTTACATTTCTATTGTTCCATAATAATACGATACAGTAGAATCATGGCAACTCAAAATTCTTTTCTCTTTCTTTTCAGAAGTCATCTTTGCCGATAATATTGTAGAAATGTTTCATGAAAAATTTGCTTATTCTGCAGCGGAAGAAATTTCTCCTGAAAACGAGGGTTATATGAGATTACTGCGGCAATTTTCAGATTTCATATTCAATGAAAATGTTAAGACAATAAGAGTTCCTTACCGAGGATACAGTCCGGAAATCATTGCAGCGATTGGACGCAACTGCAAGGTATGTATTGAATTGCAGATCATCTCATTTAGACGTCTACGAAGATACTTTTATAAGACAAAGCTTTCTCCCTACTTTATGTCTGTAATACGGCTAATACATTGCACGGTAAAATTCGTAGAATGAACTAGTACAACGGTTTTCAAACTGCGTATAGTGCCGTGCGTACTTATTTATAATGCGTAGTGTGCACGAAACTATTGCTACTCAAACTGCGTAGAGTGCATTGTGCACTTATTTAAAATGCGTAGAGTGCACTAGACCAGCGGTTCTCAACGTGCGTAGAGTGCCCTAGGCACTTATTTAAAATGTGTAAAGGTCATTAAACCAGCTGTTCTCAAAGTGCGTTGAGTACCCTATGCCAGCGGTTCTCAAAGTGCGTGCAGTGCCCTAGGCACTTATTTAAAATGTGTAAAGTGTATTAAACCAGCTGTTCTCAAAGTGAGTACAGCGCCCTGCGCACTTATTTAAAATGCGTATAATGCACAAAACTAGCGTTTCTCAAAATACGTAGAGTGCTCTGCGCACTTATTTACGATGCGTATAGTGCCCTTAGCACTCATTTGAAATGCATACAGTGCACTAGAACAGCGGTTCTCAAAGTGCGTAGAGTGCCCTACGCACTTATTGAATATGAGTCGAGTGGGAAAACCAGCGGTTCTGAAACTGAGTAGAGGGCCCTGCGCACTTTCTTAAAATGCGTGAAGTGCACTAAACCAGCAGTTTTCAAAGTGCGTAGGGTGTAATACGCAGTTATTTAAAATTCGTAGACTTCACTTGAACGGCCGTTCTCAAAGTGCATAGAATATTCTGCGCACTTAATTAAAGTGCGTAGAGTGCAGTTGTACGGCGGTTCGTCTAAACCGGAACTTAAGTTGGAGCGCATTTTTTCTCGAATATAAATATAGGTCATTTTAAAAAATGAAAAAAGGTAAACAGTTGGGATATTCGCAACACATACTCCAGAGTGTGAGGGAGAAATGCCCACAAAAAAAAAATGCCCACATTTTAAAAATAGGAAAAAATACCTGCATCTTAAAAGTAGGGAAATTTGCCTGCTGTTAACTGTTCTCTTACGTCTGTTAGAAGCATGAGGTGTTTTCTTTTTATATTTTAGAAGAAAAATCCTAATTTCAATTAAGAACTCTTTAAAACTTAAGAGAACATTTCCCCATAGTGTTACCTAGAATTACAAGGGCATGGTGTAATGTGTTCCCAAAATGGCAGAAGAATCTCATGCTTAGGAGACACAGAAAAATGCTAATATGTGTAAAAATGGAATCAAATATTACCAGGAGTCAATAACACATTGAACTTAAAACGTTCACTAAGTCCTCAGAGTGCAGGGATTTTTGGGTTTTCCTCCAACCCGTACTGTTCTATGCAATGCTTTGTTTACGAAAGGGGTGTTCTTTTGATTTTAGCATGTGTATAAAATTGTTTCAGAAAGCTTGGCTGCATCTAAATGCCTCAAACTCTAAAAGGATTGCTTTAGGGGCAATTAATTGTTGTTTGTGGATAAGCTATGCACCTATTAGTTCGAACAATGAGTCACTTTTGCCAGTTTGGGAAAAAACTACTATGTCCTTGTAATGGAACAAACTATTATGCCCTTGTAATGAAACAAAGTGTTTTGTCATTGTAATGGAACAAACTGCCATGCCCTTGTAATGGAACAAACTACTATGTCCTTGGAATGGAACAAACTACTATGTCCTTGGAATGGAACAAACTACTATGTCCTTTGAATGGATTAAACTACTATGTCCTTGTAATGGAACAAACTATTATGTCCTTGTAATAGAACAAACTACTATGTCCTTTGAATGGAACAAACTACTATGTTCTTGTAATGGAACAAACTACTATGTCCTTGGAATGGAACAAACTACCATGTCCTTTGAATGGAACAAACTACTATGTTCTTGGAATGGAACAAACTACTATGTCCTTGTAATGAAACAAAGTGTTTTGTCATTGTAATGGAACAAACTGCCATGCCCTTGTAATGGAACAAACTGCCATGCCCTTGTAATGGAACAAACTACTATGTCCTTGGAATGGAACAAACTACTATGTCCTTTGAATGGATTAAACTACTATGTCCTTGTAATGGAACAAACTACTATGTCCTTGGAATGGAACAAACTACTATGTCCTTTGAATGGATTAAACTACTATGTCCTTGTAATGGAACAAACTATTATGTCCTTGTAATAGAACAAACTACTATGTCCTTGTAACGGAACAAACTGTTTTGTCATTGTAATGGAACAAACTGCCATGCCCTTGTAATGGAACAAACTACTATGTCCTTCGAATGGAACAAACTACTATGTCCTTGTAATGAAACAAACTGTTTTGTCATTGTAATGGAACAAACTGCCATGTCCTTGTAATGGAACAAACTACTATGTCCTCGGAATGGAACAAACTACTATGTCCTTGGAATGGAATAAACACTGTCCTTGTAATGGAACAAACTACAGGGTTGATACATAAGTTCATGACGTTTTTTTCACCTCAGTACAGGAATGTATTACATCAGAATGGAAAACGGAATCAATCAACTATATATTCCTCCCCATTGTTTACGATATTGTCTCAATGTCTGGATATGTCTGCAATGCCATTCTTGAAAATCAAGAAATTATCAAGGAAATTCTGGAGATCAACGTCATTGTTGAACGTTCTACCACGGAGTGCATTCGACAGACATCGGATCAGGTGATAGTCTGAAGGGTAGACATCTAGAGAATAGGCCTAACGTGGAACGATCTCCGATTTCATATCCTGAATGACCGTTATGGCCACGTTTGCACTGTGTGGGCGTGCATTATCATTTTTGGAAAATGACACCATGGCGTCGATGTGGCCGTTTCTGCTGAACTGCTGTTTTCACACGGCGGAATTGCTCACAATAGAGTACAGCGTTGATGTTCTGATTCCTCGGCAGCATTTCCTAGTGAATATTGCCTTCCATGTCCCATAAAACACATAACTTAATCTTCGCAGGATGAAGGTCATGTTATAGACGTGGTGTGGGCGTCTTGTTCGATTTCGAACTCACCGAGGACAACAGGAATCAACGTGTTGCCATATGTGGTTCCTTGCTCGCCTGTTATTCTGAAATTCACGTATCAGTCACCACTTTTCATATCCAGTAACAATACGTGACAGAAAGTGTTTGTGTTGCTGAGAACTTTCGCTATAATGGGGCAGCAAGGAACCACATATGGCGACCCGCTAATTCTTTTTTGTCCTCGGCGAGTGTGTGAGGAACCCAAGACCCCAATTTCTGGACCATTTCCCATACGTTCCAGGTGTCGCATCAGTGTGGTCTGATCACAGTCCATCACATTGGCCAATTCCGTTGCGGTTTGACGCGGATCCAAGTGGATCAGATGGTTCAAACGATCTTCATCAAAGTGAGATGGAAAACCTGAACGTGGAGAGTCGTTGAGGTCAAAATTGCCACTTAGGAACCGCTCAAATCATTTTCGGGCGGTTCTCGGAGCAATAGCATCCTCCCCACACAGACCAAAAATCCAGTCGACCATCTGGGGTTTGTGTGGGAACAGCAAAGACAACCTGTGGCTGTTGAACCATGCAACTTACAAGAGTTATAAGAATCTTCTGCCACCGTTTTGTTACATGATACAACAAGACGTCTTTAGAAATCTTGCAGCGGCTATGTCTCGCCGGCTAAGAGTTGATTTGGCGGAACATGGTGGAACCAAACATATTGGGTCAAAACGTCTCGTCTCATCCGTGAATGTGGTCGGTGACGTCACTTGTAGGTCATGTGATCGGCGTCAGCTATTGCGCCGGTTGCGATAAAATTATATGACACTTTAATGCAGTCTTATTGTATTTTTATTCTGTTGGAGAAATATGAATGTGAATGCGTGTATTCTGCTAAATTGTTAAGTGATTGGAATTTCCTTTTTGTTATTTCAGAACTTGAAGTCATTCCAGTCCATTGGAAGGAATCTGGACACCGCTGTATACAATCCTATTCTCAGAGACATGAAGAACTTGACCGTTCTTAATTTGAGTCTTTACAAGAATCTCAATGTGGAGACCATGGAAGTTATTGCGATCTCCCTCACTGAACTGAAAACCCTAAGTCTGGTTTTTACAAACATAAATGACGATGCATTGTTTATTCTTTGCGGTCATAAAAGGGTCGATGATGAAGACATTCGCAGTTGCTGCTATACAAAAGAGTGTGGAACGAGCAGTCCGTTGCAACTCCGGAAACTCGACGTAAGTGGAACAGAAGCCAGCAATGTTGGAGTAGCTTGCGTTCTAACACATATGCCTACACTTCAAAATCTGAATCCCCCTTCCTCTGAAGATGTACCTAACGCATTCTGTGAGATTGACAGGCAGCGCAAGACACGCGAAATGCCTCGATTAAATGTGCAGCTAACGTCTCTTGGTTGTGGAGAATTCGATGGAGACTTGGAAACGGTTATTGGTAGTTGTCCAAAATTAGAAGAATTAGTTTTATGTATTAGTAATGATAACAACAAACGCAGAGACCAGACACAGGCCATGTGCAGACTCAATCATCTAAAAAGCATTTCTCTTTCTAGTGGAAGCAGTTATCGTCTCGGTGAAAGCATGGAGATCTTCTGGACCAGCAAAGGAAGTGATATAAAGTCCTTACACCTCTTTGGAGAAATGGGGGGAAAGATGTTATTCGACACAAAAGATCTCCAATATATACTGAGAATGTGTCCCTATCTAGAGAAACTGTATCTGGCTGATATTTATCTGAATTGCCCAATATCAGGCAACAACCCTTTCAGACATGTTCTGTGTCTGAGGAATTTGCACAAGCTGAAGATACAAATGGAAGGTGAGCCGCATTCGATGGTTGTGAGAGAGGCCTTCAAGATTATTTCTGAAGCTATAAACATAGAGAAATTGACTTTGAACCTTCCTGCAGAAATAAATGTTGTTTCTGATTTACTTTCAGAAATAGAATTCGTTTCCTTAAAGAAAATAAAATATATCGACAGCAATCAAACGGACGGAAGCTATACGTGGAGAGATTAAGATGTCGCGCACGATTAAATGTAAAAAAGCGCTATTTCTTCAAAGATTTGAAATAGTGTCTACTCTATTTTCTGTAAATGCCTTGCCAATGAAATGTCAGAGAATAAACGTATATAAGATTTGAAATAGTGTCTACTCTATTTTCTGTAAATGTCTTGCCAAAGAAATGTCAGATAATAAACGTATATAAGATTTGAAATAGTGTCTACTCTATTTTCTGTAAATGTCTTGCCAATGAAATGTCAGAGAATACACGTATATAAGATTTGAAATAGTGTCTACTCTATTTTCTGTAAATGCCTTGCCAATGAAATGTCAGAGAATAAACGTGTATGCTGGAAATGTGTTTCTGTATCTTATTATAAAACATTTTTTCTTTTCAACGGTTGTCATGTGTTGTATCATAGAGTAAAGAGGCAATTATAAAACAAACTATTCCTCTAAGTCAAGTGAAGTTATATATATACAGTATATACTTAACTTAGAGGAATATTTTGTATATAATTGATTCATATATCCGTCACCAAATCGTCTGCAACTTTCTCGTAATTTAAATAAAGTAATCCGAATGACCAACGCAGCCACTTACCTATGTCAGAATGTTTATCTTTATATTCCTTTGTCAAACCAAGTTCCTGGATTTTTTCCTCTACGACTGAGATGTATGGAACAACATCCTATGACGTTGCTTGTATATCAGGTATTTTTATTGAATTCCCACTTCGAACTTTACTACAGCAGCAAAGTAATACATCATTGTGGCCGTGGTGGATGTTTGTGATAGGACAACACGTGTGCAAAGTACAAATTAGAGGTGGGTACAATATCACGTCACGGTTACTTTGTAACGTTACTGAAATGTCACTTTCACGGTTTGTAATTAGTGGGGCAAATCACCGTTCCAGAATCACGAGAACACTTTGGTTCCTGAATTGTTCCAAATTCCCCTTACTTTCGTGGTACGAGAGGTATGTTACAAATCAAGCGTTCCCAAATTAAGCTACTTTCCTTAACCGCTCCAAAATCACTGGATATTAAATATAGATATTTCCAAGCCTTTTCACTCAGTAATCTCACTTTTAAAGCTATTTATCTAATGGTGTTGGGTTTTTTTTATTTGAAGTGACATTTATATACGCTATTTTGCACCCAAACCACCATTCAGTGAAGTTCTAGAACACCAAGAATTTTATTTTAGGGCTGGAGCACAAAATTTCAGAAAAATGCAGTTATTGGCTAAAACATATCCCCGAATAAAAATCATTTTTGCGTTTGGATCTGTCTAGAGACCAACAGACCGAATAAATGAATTATAAATAATACTTCATTTATCTTCCACTTGAAAATTTTTCATATACGAGCTTGACTACTATCTGCTCTTCGGGAGATAAAAGATTTCATATTCAATGTTTCTCCGTTTCTTATCGATGAAAAAAAAACTAAAATACCTATGAAAACTAACTGAAATGCCTATCAAAAGTAACTAAGAATACAAGTGCCTAATTAGTCTGTCAGTGGAATTCTCGGAAATAGCACGAACCCGAATCCTCTTGAGAACTCAGAACGAGACCTGAGAAGCGAAGTGCCGGGTAACGATTAATGAAAGGTTCTTGTGGATTATGATTTCGCCACGTGACTAATTTGAGCATACAGGTACAGGTGTTCGTTCTTGTCAAAAACTGTGACTTTGTCACGGTTACTTTTTTGGAACGTTATCGAAAAGTCAGTGTTAAGCCCATCCCTACTACAAATGACCACATGGACAATACGCGTAGCACATGAAGGACCCCCTGCTTCCGTTTCCGGTGTAACAAAAATGTTCCACAAGAAGATGAGGTGGAATTCTCCCTTCGATTTAACTGACAGGCATTCTGGGAGGGAGGTTCGGTGCAATTACCCCATGCAACAGGCGGGGGAGTCCGGTGCAATTAACATTTGTATTTGATTGACAGTTTCCGTGAGGGGTACAACTGATCCTTGTGTAAATATAAATCTGAGAGAAGAGCGGATTAAAACATCCCTTCCGGGGTTTAAATTAGGTGGCGTTATTCCTTAAAAAAAGTTGATCAGCCTTAGAGATAAAGAAGCACATAGCACTTCTGTTACCTTTGAAAAAGGACATTTTCCAGCTACAAGTTGTCACAGAAGGTATGTAGAAATGCCTCTGTATACATATCGTTTCTGTCTTGTAATGGTGTTAATATGTATGTAGTGTGTTGATACCTATAGCTATTTCACTTGGGCGACTAAATGATTAATTGGGTTCGGGTTCCACTTCTCGACGAGGCATTGATGCGGTTCTGGATTATATTTAAACATTTGCGTTTTTAATTTCTGGAAATTTTGATTTTCAACTTGTTGGGCCACCGCATAAGAAAATCCTGAGAGCGCCCTTTCACCCTCTTCTACCATTTTGGAGTAAACTACGGTATCCTTGGAGTTTAGCACGAGACGTATATTCTTTGGATCTACGGTATCCTTGGATTTTAGCACGAGACGTATATTCTTTTGATCTACGGTATCCTTGGATTTTAGCACGAGACGTATATTCTTTTAATGTACGGTATCCTTGGATTTTGGCACGAGACGTATATTCTTTGGATCTAAGGTATCCTTGGATTTTAGCACGAGACGTATATTCTTTTGATCTACGGTATCCTTGGATTTTAGCACGAGACGTATATTCTTTTGATCTACGGTATCCTTGGATTTTTGCACGAGACGTATATTCTTTTGATCTACGGTATCCTTGGATTTTAGCACGAGACGTATATTCTTTTAATGTACGGTATCCTTGGATTTTGGCACGAGACGTATATTCTTTGGATCTAAGGTATCCTTGGATTTTAGCACGAGACGTATATTCTTTTGATCTACGGTATCCTTGGATTTTAGCACGAGACGTATATTCTTTTGATCTACGGTATCCTTGGATTTTTGCACGAGACGTATATTCTTTTGATCTACGGTATCCTTGGATTTTAGCACGAGACGTATATTCTTTTGATCTACTGTATCCTTGGATTTTAGCACGAGACGTATATTCTTTTGATCTACGGTATCCTTGGATTTTAGCACGCGACATATATTCTTTGGATCTACGGTATCCTTGGATTTTAGCACGAGACGTATATTCTTTTGATCTACGGTATCCTTGGATTTTAGCACGAGACGTATATTCTTTGGATCTAAGGTATCCTTGGATTTTAGCACGAGACGTATATTCTTTGGATCTAAGGTATCCTTGGATTTTAGCACGAGACGTATATTCTTTTGATCTACGGTATCCTTGGATTTTAGCACGCGACATATATTCTTTGGATCTACGGTATCCTTGGATTTTAGCACGAGACGTATATTCTTTTGATCTACGGTATCCTTGGATTTTAGCACGAGACGTATATTCTTTGGATCTAAGGTATCCTTGGATTTTAGCACGAGACGTATATTCTTTTGATCTACGGTATCCTTGGATTTTAGCACGAGACGTATATTCTTTTAATGTACGGTATCCTTGGATTTTGGCACGAGACGTATATTCTTTGGATCTAAGGTATCCTTGGATTTTAGCACGAGACGTATATTCTTTTGATCTACGGTATCCTTGGATTTTAGCACGAGACGTATATTCTTTTGATCTACGGTATCCTTGGATTTTTGCACGAGACGTATATTCTTTTGATCTACGGTATCCTTGGATTTTAGCACGAGACGTATATTCTTTTGATCTACTGTATCCTTGGATTTTAGCACGAGACGTATATTCTTTTGATCTACGGTATCCTTGGATTTTAGCACGAGACGTATATTCTTTTGATCTACGGTATCCTTGGATTTTAGCACAAGACGTATATTCTTTTGATCTAAGGTATCCTTGGATTTTAGCACGAGACGTATATTCTTTTGATCTACGGTATCCTTGGATTTTAGCACGAGACGTATATTCTTTTGATCTACGGTATCCTTGGATTTTAGCACGAGACGTATATTCTTTTGATCTACGGTATCCTTGGATTTTAGCACGAGACGTATATTCTTTTGATCTACGGTATCCTTGGATTTTTGCACGAGACGTATATTCTTTTAATGTACGGTATCCTTGGATTTTGGCACGAGACGTATATTCTTTGGATCTAAGGTATCCTTGGATTTTAGCACGAGTCGTATATTCTTTTGATCTACGGTATCCTTGGATTTTAGCACGAGACGTATATTCTTTTAATGTACGGTATCCTTGGATTTCAGCACGAGACGTATATTCTTTTAATGTACGGTATCCTTGGATTTTGGCACGAGACGTATATTCTTTAGATCTAATGAAACCTTGGATTTTAGCACGAGGCGTATATTCCTCTGATCTACCTTATCCTTGGATTTTAGCACGAGACGTATATTCTTTTAATGTACGGTATCCTTGGATTTTGGCACGAGACGTATATTCTTTGGATCTAAGGTATCCTTGGATTTTAGCACGAGACGTATATTCTTTTGATGTACGGTATCCTTGGATTTTAGCACGAGACGTATATTCTTTTGATCTACGGTATCCTTGGATTTTAGCACGAGACGTATATTCTTTTAATGTACGGTATCCTTGGATTTTGGCACGAGACGTATATTCCTTTGATCTACGGTATCCTTGGATTTTAGCACGAGACGTATATTCTTTTGATCTACGGTATCCTTGGATTTTAGCACGAGACGTATATTCTTTTGATATACTGTATCCTTGGAATTTAGCACGAGATGTATATTCTTTTGATCTACGGTGTCCTTGGATTTTAGCACGAGACGTATATTCTTTTGATCTACGGTATCCTTGGATTTTAGCACGATACGTATATTCTTTTAATGTACGGTATCCTTGGATTTTGGCACGAGACGTATATTCTTTGGATCTAGGGTATCCTTGGATTTCAGCACGAGACGTATATTCCTTTGATCTACGGTATCCTTGGATTTTAGCACGATACGTATATTCTTTTAATGTACGGTATCCTTGGATTTTGGCACGAGACGTATATTCTTAGGATCTAGGGTATCCTTGGATTTCAGCACGAGACGTATATTCCTTTGATCTACGGTATCCTTGGATTTTAGCACGATACGTATATTCTTTTAATGTACGGTATCCTTGGATTTTAGCACGAGACGTATATTTTTTTGATCTACGGTATCCTTGGATTTTAGCAAGCGACGTATATTCTTTGGATCTACGGTATCCTTGCAATGCTTGTTAACTTTGTATGGTTAAGCTGAGGAAGTGTTCTGATTAGTTTTTTCGATTTCTTATTTGAAATTAAGTTTTTCCTTCCTGAAATTAAGAAAAACCTCGAGTTTTAACAAATATAAGAAAAAATCTGTCAGCAGCTGTTGTATTTTTCACTTCTTACGATGTGGGCATTTTTTCCTGTTTTCGAGAAGTTTGCATTTCTTCTGTGGTAATTCTTTCGTACATTCCTGTAAAGTCCTCTGCCTTCATACGACAGGTATATTGTTTTAAAACAGAGGGGAAATAACGTACCGTCTTTTACATCTTTATATGAGGCGGAAATGCCCACTTCTTAAAAACAGGCCAACTGTTAACTATAATGTTTTGTTAGAAACACCCGGTGCGTTTTCATTTCGTTAAAAAATATTTTACTTTGAACGCAGCATTTGACAAAACTTGTCCGAAACATTTCCACTGCTCAACCATATAATGTTATATAGCATTACACGGACATCAATCATAGTTTGTACCCAAAATGCTTAGTTGAAATTAAGAAATTTTTTCATGAAATTGAAAAAAGCCTCATGCTTCTGCAAGTAAAAAGCATGTGTTCTTTCGAGCAATGACCATCTTCCGATATTTTGGAAACAAACTACATAGGCCTTATAATGTTAGATAACGTTATATAGTTGAACGTAGGAATTGTTCTGATTTGTGTTGTTCATTGCTTAATTGAAATTAATTAAGATACATTTTCATGAAATCAAGAGAGACCTCATACTTTCTGCACACAAAAAGCACGTGTTCTTTCGAACAATGACCATCTGCCTCCATTTTGGAAACAAACTCCAAAGGCCTTATAATGTTAGAAAACGTTATACAGTATATTTGAACGCAGGAATTGTTCTGATTAGCGTTGTTCACTGCTTAATTGAAATTAAGATACATTTTCATGAAATCAAGAGAGACCTCATACTTTCTGCACACAAAAAGCACGTGCTCTTTCGGACAATGACCATCTGCCTCCATTTTGGAAACAAACTCCATAGGCCTTATAATGTTAGATAACGTTATACAGTATATTTGAACGCAGGAATTGTTCTGATTAGTGTTGTTCACTGCTTAATTGAAATTAAGATACATTTTCATGAAATCAAGAGAGACCTCATACTTTCTGCACACAAAAAGCACGTGCTCTTTCGAACAATGACCATCTGCCTCCATTTTGGAAACAAACTCCATAGGCCTTATAATGTTAGATAACGTTATACAGTATATTTGAACGCAGGAATTGTTCTGATTAGTGTAGTTCACTGCTTAATTGAAATTAAGATACATTTTCATGAAATCAAGAGAGACCTCATACTTTCTGCACACAAAAAGCACGTGTTCTTTCGAACAATGACCATCTGCCTCCATTTTGGAAACAAACTCCATAGGCCTTGTAATGTTAGATAACGTTATACAGTATATTTGAACGCAGGAATTGTTCTGATTAGCGTTGTTCACTGCTTAATTGAAATTAAGATACATTTTCATGAAATCAAGAGAGACCTCATACTTTCTGCACACAAAAAGCACGTGCTCTTTCGAACAATGACCATCTCCCTCCATTTTGGAAACAAACTAAATAGGCCTTATAATGTTAGATAACGTTATACAGTATATTTGAACGCAGGAATTGTTCTGATTAGTGTTGTTCACTGCTTAATTGAAATTAAGATACATTTTCATGAAATCAAGAGAGACCTCATACTTTCTGCACACAAAAAGCACGTGCTCTTTCTAACAATGACCATCTGCCTCCATTTTGGAAACAAACTCCATAGGCCTTATAATGTTAGATAACGTTATACAGTATATTTGAACGCAGGAATTGTTCTGATTAGTGTAGTTCACTGCTTAATTGAAATTAAGATACATTTTCATGAAATCAAGAGAGACCTCATACTTTCTGCACACAAAAAGCACGTGTTCTTTCGAACAATGACCATCTGCCTCCATTTTGGAAACAAACTCCATAGGCCTTATAATGTTAGATAACGTTATACAGTATATTTGAACGCAGGAATTGTTCTGATTAGTGTAGTTCACTGCTTAATTGAAATTAAGATACATTTTCATGAAATCAAGAGAGACCTCATACTTTCTGCACACAAAAAGCACGTGCTCTTTCGAACAATGACCATCTCCCTCCATTTTGGAAACAAACTAAATAGGCCTTATAATGTTAGATAACGTTATACAGTATATTTGAACGCAGGAATTGTTCTGATTAGCGTTGTTCACTGCTTAATTGCAATTAAGATACATTTTCATGAAATCAAGAGAGACCTCATACTTTCTGCACACAAAAAGCACGTGCTCTTTCGAACAATGACCATCTCCCTCCATTTTGGAAACAAACTAAATAGGCCTTATAATGTTAGATAACGTTATACAGTATATTTGAACGCAGGAATTGTTCTGATTAGTGTTGTTCACTGCTTAATTGAAATTAAGATACATTTTCATGAAATCAAGAGAGACCTCATACTTTCTGCACACAAAAAGCACGTGCTCTTTCGAACAATGACCATCTCCCTTTATTTTGGAAACAAACTCCATAGGCCTTATAATGTTTGATAACGTTATACAATATTTGAACGCAGGAATTGTTCTGATTAGTTTTGTTCACTGCTTAATTGAAATTAAGATACATTTTAATGAAATCAAGAGAGACCTCATACTTTCTGCACACAAAGAGCACGTGCTCTTTCGAACAATGATCATCTCCCTCCATTTTGGAAACAAACTCCATAGGCCTTATAATGTTAGATAACGTTATACAGTATATTTGAACGCAGGAATTGTTCTGATTAGTGTTGTTCACTGCTTAATTGATATTAAGATACATTTTCATGAAATCAAGCCAGACCTCATACTTTCTGCACACAAAAAGCACGTGCTCTTTCGAACAATGACCATCTGCCTCCATTTTGGAAACAAACTAAATAGGACTTATAATGTTAGATAACGTTATACAGTATATTTGAACGCAGGAATTGTTCTGATTTGTGTTGTTCATTGCTTAATTGATATTAAGATACATTTGCATGAAATCAAGAGAGACCTCATACTTTCTGCACACAAAAAGCACGTGCTCTTTCGAACAATGACCATCTTCCTCCATTTTGGAAACAAACTCCATAGGCCTTATAATGTTAGATAACGTTATAAAGTATATTTGAAAGCAGGAATTGTTCTGATTAGTGTTGTTCACTGCTTAATTGAAATTAAGATACATTTTCATGAAATCAAGAGAGACCTCATACTTTCTGCACACAAAAAGCACGTGCTCTTTCGAACAATGACCATCTGCCTCCATTTTGGAAACAAACTCCATAGGCCTTATAATGTTAGATAACGTTATACAGTATATTTGAACGCAGGAATTGTTCTGATTAGTGTAGTTAGTTCACTGCTTAATTGAAATTAAGATACATTTTCATGAAATCAAGAGAGACCTCATACTTTCTGCACGTAAAACGCACGTGTCCTTTCGAACTAAGAATCTGTTACGTAATTTTTTAAAACAAACTACGGTGACCTTAGAATGATACGTTGAGTGTAGGAGAACTAGCCACACAAATTTTAAGGGGCCATATAAGAATTGCGTTTTCGATAGCTTCGTTGCCACGTCTACAGAAGCTGGTTATCTGAATCACATTAATTTTCCATAATTTCGTATTTTCTTATTTGCGATATTTAATATAATTCTTTGTAAAAAAAACTATAATGTATAACTCAACAAATTTTCTGCGGACATGTAAAAACGCAGTAAACTTATGGGGTGTGGGGACAATACCAAAAACATAAATATAAAGAATTTCTGGTCCAATCGGCAGATTATCGGTGTTTACAAACAGAACTCAACAAATTCTCTACGGGCATGTGCTAACGCATGAAGCCAATTGGGGACGGGGGAGGAGGGGGGGGGGGGGCTTATTACTAAAAATATAAATAATTTCTGGACCCATCGGGAGATTTTCTACGTTTTCAAAAACAACTCAACAAATTCTCTGCGGGAAAGTGCTAACCCAAGAAACCTATTAGGGGGGGAGGGGCACGATATATAAAAAAATTCTTGTCTGGTCGGGATGCTTTCAGCGTTTACAAACTAAAACTGAACAAAACTTCTGCGGGCATCTGCTACCTAAGAAAACCATCTTTGGGTATGCCGATTCATACAAGTTTAGGGAAACTGCCCACAAAAGTTCAAGGGTGAGCGGGGGGCTATAAAGATTGCCGTTTCTTGCCCTATATTGAGAACTGAATTGGGAACTCTAAACAAATTTCGAGAAAACGTTCTATGTAAGCCAACTAAGAATTGGCCGAGGGATCCGATCTGCTTCGGTTGGGGGGAATCCACCCCCAACTTCCGTAATTTTATATTCTGGACAGCTAGAGTCGGTCAGTGTATCCGGTATGTTCTCCTTGGAGCGTTCGCAAGCTTTGGGAAGGGACCTACCCCCAAAATGTAAAAATGGACGTAGGGCTCTAAATATTGGTACCATGCTTTATATAATGATTTTGTACACGACCACGAATTTTCAGGAGGGTGGGGTTATGACTCCCCCCCCCATGTTTCTAAAAGCACTTCAGGGTGGACATCCCGGATACACTGACCGACTCTGGCGGTCCAAAATATAAAATTACGGAAGTTAGAGGTAGAGCCTCCCAACCAAAACACCTCGGATCTCTTTTACAGACTTCACCAATTTACTGCGGGGAAGACCGTACCCACAAGTAGAGTCTGTCACTCAACGGAACATGAAGATTGCAAATTGCGAGGAAATAACTTATATTGAACACCTTGTCTCCGCTCTTAGAAATCTGGGGGGGGGGGGGCAGTCGTGAATTCACTGAACCCTTCTGAAAATTCGTGGTCGTGTACAGAATCATTATATGAAGTTTACAGTTTTACATTTTGTGGGAAAGCTCTCCCCCACAGCTTACGGACATCGCGTAAACTTCAAGGGGAACATCCTGGATACACTGACAGACTCCAGTGGTGCAAAATATAAAAGTACGGAAGTTGCAGGAAGAGCCCCCCCCTCACACACCCCCACCCAAGTACCTAGGATCCCTCGGCAATTTATTTCTTTAAATTAAAATACAATTCTCGCTTGGCTTACATAGAACGTTTTCTCGAAATTTGTTTGGAGTTCCCAATTCAGTTCTCAATATAGGCCAAGGAACGGCTGTCTTTATAGCCCCCTTCCCTTTGAACTTTTGTGAGCAGTTGCCCTAAACGAGTATGAAAAGGCATGAAAATTCAGACTCCGCCGTAGTGGTTTAAGAGACAGGTTCTGATCATTCGTACGTAGAGGATACGGGTTAGAATCCCGGTGAGGCATAGATGTTGTGTTTGTCTTACGGCACTGGCTCTCCCCTTCCCAGGAACCAATAACCCTAAATTAGGGACGGGCGTCTGCTTATAGCCCATTGAGTTGCTCACGATGGTCGTCCAACCTCCAATCAAAAAAAAAAAAAGAACAAAAAAAATTCAGACAAACGAAAGAGTTCCTTCCCATCGTTCGGCACCTTGGAAATCTGCCACACATAATTCGGAAACTTGGAAGAATGCCACACACAGCAATTTGTGCCCGGCCCCACAATGAAAAACATGTGGCAATTTTCCGAGTTGCTGAAAGATGTGTGGCAGTTTACAGTGAACCCTAAAATATCACTAATCACAGAGACCGGCTCTTGTCCACTACATAGGGTAGTTAAAAATGCATTCATATTTAACGAGTATCTGTTATTAAAAAAATTCAAATCATTGCAAAATTTTGGAAAGAACGAAATTCTAGGCATAACTGATGACATGGTAAAAATACTTTTAATTAAATCCCACAGATGGTAATCTTCAAGCAGTAAGTACATAAAAAAAATTATAAAAAAAAAAAAGAAATTAGAAACAATATGTGAAAACAAAATTTGGCCACTTCCCGCGTTTAGCAAATATAATTTCATTTTAAAAGAAAAAAAAAGTTACACGTTCTGTAACATTTCAAAAAAAAAAAAAAAAAAGAGAGAGAGAGAAATTGCTTGTCTAACGGTCTGCAACGACCGCGGGTGGGGTGGGGGTGGGGGAAGAAAGAGGTATATGGTGCTAAAATGAGGGGTGAGTCTCCGATCACGGTGACAGCCCTGAGGGCTTCTGGGCTGTCACCGTGGTCTCCCTGTCAAAACTTCCGAGTGAAGATTAGTTACACACCATTAGCGCGGAGTAATACTTGTAACTGGGAGTTATAAGGTCCCGTAGCATTATCCCCATTGCCAGGATAGTCTTAACTGGACAATCACCTTGCTGGAGGGAAATCCAATTCTGACAGGAGAGCGGCTTAGAACATCCCTTCTGTGGGTCATTCAAAACAGTCTTTATTTGGTCTGCCGTAGAAGGAAAACAGTAATTCTTTTGCTTTTGACCAAGGGTTTTATTGATCCCTCAGCTAGAAGTTATCATATAAGGTATGTAGACTGGCCTCTATGAATATTTTCTTTCTTGTAATTGTGTTGACTTAACTTGTATGCAGTTTTGATGCATATAGCATTTTCACTTGGAGGGCCATATAATTAGTTGGGTTCGGGATCCACTCCTCGATTAGGCATTCATGGCGTTTTTAATTATATTTAAAAACTTGCGTTTTTAATTTTTCAATATCCCCCCCCCCCCCTTAACACAATCCTGGGTGCCCTACTGGCCTCTTCTACCCTTTTGGAGCAAACCACGGCATCCTTGTAATGCTAGTTAACTTCGTGTGGTTAAGCTGAGGAACTGTTCTGATTAGTTTTGTCGATTTCTTCGTTGGAATTAAGTGCTTTCTTCATTAAATTGAGAAAAAACTTCATGTTTCAAACTGACGTGAAAAAACATCAGTCAGTAGTTAGCGTATTTTCCAGTTTCCACGATGTAGGCATTTTTCCCCCCTATTTTCGAGAAGTCTACTTTTTTTTATGTGGGCGTTCTTTCGTACATTCGTGTAAATCTCTCTCTGCCTTCATACGACAGGTATTAAGTTCCGAAATATTTCGGCGGTGCAGAGAAAGGAAAATAGCTCACTGCCTTATAATCTTTGGTATAAAGCGGAAATGCCCGCTTGTCGAAAATAGGAAATATGCACGCCAAATGCTAACTATAATGTTTTGTTAGAATAATGAGATCCTTTTTCATTTCATGAAAAACTGTCTTAATTTGAACTAAGCATTCGTCAAAACTTGGATAAAACGTTTACAATGCTCAGCTATACAATATTACTTAGCATTACACGGACATCATAGTTTGTCTCCAAACTGCTTAGTTAAAATTAAGATTACATTTCATGAAATTAAAAAAGACTTCATATTACTGTACGTAAAAAGCACGTGCACATTCGAACAATGAACATCTTCCGCCATTTTGGAAAATTACTATGATGACCTTAGAATGTACGTAAAGTTATATGGTTGAACGGAGGAAGCGTTCTGATTAGTGTTGTCCATTGCTTAGTTGAAAATAAGATATCTTTCCAAGATAAGAAAGATCTCATAATTCTGCAAGCTAAAAGCACGTGCTCATTCGAACAATGAACCTCTTCCGCCATTTTGGAAAAAACTATGATGGCCTTAGAATGTACATAAAGTTATATGGTTGAACGGAGGAAGCGTTCTGATTAGTGTTGTCCATTGCTTAGTTGAAAATAAGATATCTTTCCGAGATAAGAAAGATCTCATAATTCTGCAAGCTAAAAGCACGTGCTCATTCGAACAATGAACCTCTTCCGCCATTTTGGAAAAACTATGATGGCCTTAGAATGTACATAAAGTTATATGGTTGAACGGAGGAAGCGTTCTGATTAGTGTTGTCCATTGCTTATTTGAAAATAAGATATCTTTCCAAGATAAGAAAGATCTCATAACTCTGCAAGCTAAAAAAAGCACGTGTTCATTCGAACAATGAACCTCTTCCGCCATTTTGGAAAAACTTTGATGTCCTTAGAATGTACATAAAGTTATATGGTTGAACGGAGGAAGCGTTCTGGTTAGTGTTGTCCATTGCTTAGTTGAAAATAAGATATCTTTCCAAGATAAGAAAGATCTCATAATTGTGCAAGCTAAAAAAAGCACGTGCTCATTCGAACAATGAACCTCTTCCGCCATTTTGGAAAAAAACTATGATGGCCTTAGAATGTACATAAAGTTATATGGTTGAACGCACGAAGTGATCTCATTGGTGCTGTCCATTACTTAGTTGAAACTAAGATATACTTTGATAAAAATAAGAAAGACTTCATATTTCTACACGCAAAAAGCATGCACTCATTCTAACAATGAACGTCTTCTGCGACTTTGGAACAAACTATGGTGGCCTTATAATGCCAACTAGCCACCAGAGAACCGGCCAAAAATATTTTAAGGGGCCGTATAAAATTTGCGTTTTTGAACACTTCGTGGCCTTGTCCCCAAAGGTTAGTTATTTACGGCACAAAAAGATTACGCAATTCCGTATTTTTCTTACTTCAGATATTTAATGTAATTCTTTACAAAAAATGTTTACGATCTACAACTCAACAAAAGAATTTTAGGGTATATAAACTACAGCTCCACAAATTTTCTAGGGGAAGGAACAAACACAGCAAACCTTAAACCTTTGGGGGGAGGGGGTCAAGTATTTTCCCTGTGATACCTTTTTTTCGGCTTTATGTCTGACCAACTTTTTTCCCATGAGCGGCTGGCTATGTGGACAAAAGCTGTTTCACTACAGGGCTCTAGATACAAGGGCTGGTTCATACGGCAGATTTCAGTTGTCCCCGGATGTTGCGGCTGGTGACGTAGCTGGGTTGCATCGCTGAGGGTTAGGAAACGCGTTGGCTTTGCTCTGTGCGGGGAACTTTGATGATAACTACTGAGCTGCCGAATATGAAACAAAATGGTGAAATGATTTAAAGAAACAAAAGGAGTGAAGCAGAATATATCATTGATTGATTCCTTTTATATATAAATTTATGTGTATTACTTCCAGTCAACGCGACAATAATGGTTTTTTGTTAATAACAAAACCTCGGCTACTGTAATTTTTGTGAAACGTTTCAAAAATTCAGGTGTCCATTTAATTCGACCTTTACTCTCTACAAGAGAGGTTACCCGTGTTTTTGTAAGTATGTTTCGAAAGCATTTGTCATTTTTTTTTTTTTTACTTTTTGATTTTTCGTATTTTGTTTTTTACTTTAATTTTCAATTCTCTGATTTGTTTAAAAAAAAAAAACCGGCGCGGACGATTCCACCTTCTGGCTTTGCTAGAAAATCTCTTTAAAATATCCTTTTTTTTTTCCCTGTTTTCAGAAAGTTAAGCTCTTTTTCCCATATTGACAATTTGCCATTTAAAAAATTCATTGGGGGGGGGGGGGTATATCACATTTCACGCAGAAAATTGTCTCTTCAAACCTCGGCTACTGTAATTTTTGTGAAACGTTTCGGCTATTCAAGTGTCCATTTAATTCGACTTTTACCCTCTACAAGAGAGGTCACCTGTGTTTTTTGTAAGTATGTTTCGAAAGCATTTGCCATTTTTTCTTTCAATTTTTGATTTTTCGTATTTGGGTTTTAAACCTTAATTTTCAGTTCTCTTATTTGTGTCAATAAAAGCCGGCGGAACGATTCCATCTTCTGGCTTTGCTAGAAAAGCTCTTTAAAATATCTTTCTTTTTTCTTTTTTTACCTGTTTTCAGAAAGTTTCTCTTTTTCCGTTATTGACAATTTATCATTTAAAAAATTTACTTTTTTTTTGTGTGGAACATATCACATTTCACGCAGAAAATTGTCACTTCATCTCATGCAGGTTGAATTGGGACCACATTTTCTGCAAAAGACCTTTTTGGGGACTATGATTTTTAAGTCTATCAAAAACATCCTGCAGTATTTTTCTCTTTCTTTGTATTTCTCCTCTTGCAGTGACATTTTCAACGTTTGATCTCGGTAAATTGACTGTTGGTATAGCCGACGATTTCAATATTTTTTTCATTGGTAAACCAAGCAGGCGATTCATTATTATCGTCTTCGTACTTACTATAGTATTTAAAAAGTGCTCACTGCAAGTCCTGGTATTTTTCAAAATAAAAGAATGTGCTCTGCAACAAATGTTAACCCAGTGTTTTGTAACTATTGGATCGTTTCGAGGGAAACAGTGAAAAAATATGTTTCGTTCTTTCGTACTCCTGCAGTTATTTCGGCACGTAGCAACAGAGCAGGAAGCCATTGTACGAAAACGATGTACTAAAGAAATTAAATAAAAAAATTCAATGTCAAAAATACAACCAAATAAGCAGCAGCGAATGCAACAAACGTGGGTTAACAGCATACCCTAGCGCTTTACATTGCGCACGGACAAGTAACATGCATCCCCGTGACGTCACTGAGCGGTACAGGCGAGGACCACTTCAACCAGCAGAAACACAATGCGATGAGCCAGCCATGGTTTCACTAGCAGCCTCGAGTTTTTGACGTTCCCCCTTGAGAGGAAAGGCAAGGCGGTACTGATTGACAGCCATGACAATGGGATTAGACTAATAGCCCTGTGCCTCTGGTAAGAGCAGAGAGGGGTGTTTGTTTTTGCTTGTGTCGCACACCCACGGTACGACACATCCAATGTTCCTGGGGTCATGAAATACTTACATATAAAGTTAGTTTCATAGCCTCCAGCATAAGCATACACAAACCGGAATCACATCTACAATGTAAAAATAAGCGTTTATTCACTAACAATTACTCTAACCTATTTTTGGTCGATCGAGATTTATCGTTTTCATTTAATTTCCTTTCTTTATATGACTTGGAAAAAAATACATATCGTTCGCTGAGGCTTAGTAGGCAGAAGTTTTTGCGAACATAAATATATTTCTGTCCTCTAAAAATACAATCAACACCTAGCCTCCCATTCGATAGAAAGTGCACTTTTGTGTGATCTCATGGGAAAAGAAATGTGGTGTAGACTTAAAATTCAAAATTATTTGCATTGAATAGTTTCATTGCCAGTGACAAAGAATATCTAACGCTTAAAGAAGGTCTACTCTCATAGAGATAACGTAAAACAGGCGACAACAGCGCCACCACATCTTAAGAGATAATATGCTCTGCGGGAAAGTTAACATTCAGGAGGAAAACACGTTCGGGAAGGGACTACGGCAGTGAAGCTTTTCTTTGACCCACGATGGTTTCCTTCGATCTGATGACTATTCGCTTAGAACAGTTTTGTTGTTGTTTTCTGATATCCCACACCATCCCTTATTTTGGTGAGAAAAATATCCAATAACATTAGTATTACTATTTAAATTAAATGTCAGCAAATATTACAGTTAGGCCTAAGGATCCGTACAAAATGCAGACATTCCTTAGTATCTGTCAGTACTGAAAATATTTCTGAAAAACTGAAGAACAAGCAAAAGCCTTAAATAACCCGATTCGCGTAACAAAACTAACATATCCGATTTGCGAAGTGATTATGCTACCGAGAAGGTTACAATCACGTGCTGTGAGTCTGAGTAGCTCGCCTGACGGTTCTTTACCCAAAGACTTGAAGTCAACAGAAATACGCATGCGCAGTCTGCTCCGGCATCAGCCTGTATATGTTGGCTTCTGTGCACTGCATGTTTTCCCTGAAGATATGGCTGCGCTAGTTACGTTTCGCTGAGTCTTAATTTCTCGTTAGATATTCTTTGGCCAGTAATTGCTATTTATTCGGATCAGTACTGTGTGCTCACATTTGTTATACAGCAAGCAGTCATCAGTAATTTAAATAAATACCGAATAGTCTGAATGTTTACCCTCTAGAAGTCTTACATTTATATGCATGCATTAGTTATAAAACTGTGTTTATTTGGGAAACGAGAAATAAATAGAATCAAAAGCATACAAATATGCCCTATGCAAATAAACAAAACTAATTGTTTGAAATAAATTATCGCAAAACGTTTGACCTTTGAAACAGTTGAGTAAGGGTTTATGTTATTTGGTGCAATTTGTATGAAACAGTACTCTTATCTGATGAGGTTTTTACCTGAAAAGGCCGAAAATGACCACTTCCCCGAAAAGGGGAACAAATCATTGACCTGTAGTTTTTTGAAAAGAAAAAAAAATCCGCATTCCCTCCTCTCCCCTTCTCTTCCACGCTATTTCTAAAATTTGAGTGCTTCAGAATTTTTAAGCGTTGAAAAAAGTCCAGGGTACTGTTTGAGAAGCAATTTTTTTATCCTGTTAATCCACCCCCAGAAATGAAATTCTGATCACACCACTACAAAACAGTTATCAGCGATTATTCAATTCATTTCAGCAACACAGAATAGCTGAGCTGAGTAATTGTAGTATTGCACATTTTGTATATTAAATGAAACTTTTTCCTCAGAATGGAGCAAGTTCCCTCCATGTCATTCTGGCGTGCTTTCGAATTTCTTCCACCCATCTCCCACAAGGTTTTTTCTGCGTCCTGTCTTGTTCTTCGGTATCCAGTCTGAAATTTCAGTTCTCCATCACTGGTCCATTCTTCTTGCAATATATCTAGCCCATTGCCATTTCAGGGATTTTACTCGGATGATAACGTCTTCCGCACTTGTCATTCTTCTAATCCACGAGTTCCTCTTTTCATTCCTGGTTACACCAATCATACATCTCTCCACCTTTCTTTCAGTTGTCTGCAGTCTTTGTGTCTTTTTTAGTTATGCTCCATGTCCGAAATTCGCAAAAGTACCAGTGACAAGGATCGAGCACAGATCCTTCTGCTCTGGAGCCGAATGCTTTCCCAAGTACGTTACACCGACACAATTTATCGCTGCAACTTTGCCATCTTGATATGTGCTTATCTCTGTAGTATGTCACATAGATTTTTATTTCTTAAGTAAGAACTGGAAAGATGAATTGATTATAAACTTTTCTTTTAAGACATAATGTATTTCGCTCTTGAAAATTGTGTTGTGTTTCTTTGAAAAGCACTCCAACCAATTTTTATACGCCGATCAATTTCTTCATCAATCTGACCCTCACTTGATATCTGTTGCCAAAGGCAAATGTAGGTATAAATTATCTTGAAATTTTCCCCAACAATTAATAAAGCGTCATTTTTTTGTAAAAGCATTGCACATCATTTTTTTTCTTCTAAAAGTTCACTTTTAATTCCACTCCATTTCTCTTGACAGAAATTTCTTGGATGATATTTCTCAGCTCTGAAGGGGTTGCTGCAAAAATTACTATGTCATCAGCAAAGGGAAGATGAGTTAAATAATCTACGTTAATATGGATCACCTTGTTTTCCCACTTCAAAGATTGAAAAACATATTGCAATGCGGCAGTGAAGAGTTTGGAAGATATGGCGGCACCTTTTCTCACTCCGTTTCCAATTTTTATTTGTGCTGTATTCTCAAATATCCGAATATTTGCACTTGCATTTTCATAGATGTTATTAATATGTGTGCCTGTTCAATAACGCAGGATTTCAAAGCCATTGTAACTGCTGATGGCTTCGCTAAATCAAAGGCTTTTACATAAACAAGAAAAGCCATAAATAATAAGAGTTCATATTCCCTCGTTCTTAAAATTTGTTCGTTTAGAACTTGGATACTATCTATTGAGCTCGAGACACTCCTGAATCTAGCCTGTTCTGTTAGTTGAGTCACGTCCAGTGTTGCCTTCAAGAGATGTGAAAGAACTTTTGTAAAGATTTTATGAATCAATGATAGGAGGCTGAATTACGCACACACACACACAGACGCCCTGACGATCGTAGCGGTATCAGTGTACCAATTAGGAAAAGTGCTATCCTATATTTACCAACCCGCTGGACCGGCGTGGATCGGGTGATCAGAAAAGTTCCAAAGTCCCCCACTTTCGGAAAAGTTCCCCATAGGAAAAGTCCCCCACAGGGAAACTGCCCCACTTTTTTCAGTCAGGGACCATGCACATATTGCTTTTGATACAAAATATCGAACATGGAGATTTCCGGGGTGTTTAAAACAAGATGTAGCAAAACAGCGTGCACAAATATGTAGGGGAAATTTCTGGGGACGGCATTTCAAACATTTATCGCTGTTTATAGTAAAAAAACTGTCTTGAAAGTGGCTTAATGAGGTAGGAGAAATTTCCGGGTTAGTATTTCCACTCTTACAGTAGTTTTTAATGGAAAACGTGTCTTAAAGTCAGCAGGCTGACGGGTGGAGGAATATTCCGGTTTAGTATTTCAACTCTTAACGCGCTTTTTTGTGAAAAACGGTCTTACAATCAGTGGGCTGACAGGGTAGGGGAAAGTTCCGGGGTCGGCATTTCGACTTTCAGGTTGGGGTGGGGGCAATTTTCGGTGTCATCATTTTTATTTTCATCCACTTTAAAATAACATTCAGCTGTACAAGTTTACACAAATATGTGAGGGATATTTCCGGGTCGTCATTTCAAACCTTTATCGCAGTTTACAGTACTGCAAATAGCTGGATGAGGTGGTGGAAATTTCTGGGTGAGTATTTTGACTGTTATCGCGCTTTTTCGTGAAAAAAGGTCTTGCAATCAGCAGGCTGACAGGTTGGAGTGAAATTCCGGGTCCGGTGGTAGGCAATGATAATTTGAAAACAGAAAATTCGAAAGACATGGAAATTTTCGTTTGTCTGCAATACCTTTGAGTATACAAGCCCCACATCCCAGACGTCACGTGACTTATACAGAGTCACAGAAATATTCAGAATTAACGTTTATTGTAATAGAATACGTGCAGCAATTAAGAAATTGAAAACTCTTCAGGAGTCGAATGACCGAGTGCACCAGTTGTCGAATTCGTGTTTTAGTAATTGTTGAAGTTTTAGCGCCGATCTCGGGCCTTGGAAACAGGAGAAATATACGGGCCTGGTCGGGTTTTCCAAATTAAGGCCCGTGCAGACCTCTAGGCTGAGCCCCCTCCTCCTCCTCCTCCCAGGAATTTCCCCCACCTTGTCAGCCTGCTTATTGTCAGACCGTTTTTCACGAAAAAGCGCGCGCGGCCGCCCTGGTGGCGCAGTTGTCTAAGCAATGGCCTCTGATCATTCGTCCGGCCGCCCCGGTGGCGCAGTTGTCTAAGCAATGGCCTCTGATCACTCGTCCGGCCGACCCGGTGGCGCAGTTGTCTAAGCAATGGCCTCTGATCAATCGTCCGGCCGACCCGGTGGCGCAGTTGTCTAAGCAATGGCCTCTGATCAATCGTCCGGCCGACCCGGTGGCGCAGTTGTCTAAGCAATGGCCTCTGTTCATTCGTCCGGCCGACCCGGTGGCACAGTTGTCTAAGCAATGGCCTCTGATCATTCGTCCGGCCGACCCGGTGGCGCAGTTGTCTAAGCAATGGCCTCTGATCATTCGTCCGGCCGACCCGGTGGCGCAGTTGTCTAAGCAATGGCCTCTGTTCATTCGTCCGCCCGACCCGGTGGTGCAGTTGTCTGAGCAATGGTCTCTGTTCATTCGTCCGGCCGACCCGGTGGTGCAGTTGTCTGAGCAATGGCCTCTGATCATTCGTCCGGCCGCCCCGGTGGCGCAGTTGTCTAAGCAATGGCCTCTGATCATTCGTCCGGCCGAACCAGTGGCGCAGTTGTCTGAGCAATGGCCTCTGATCAATCGTCCGGCCGACCCGGTGGTGCAGTTGTCTGAGCAATGGCCTCTGTTCATTCTTCCGGCCGACCCGGTGGCGCAGTTGTCTAAGCAATGGCCTCTGATCATTCGTCCGGCCGACCCGGTGGCGCAGTTGTCTAAGCAATGGCCTCTGATCATTCGTCCGGCCGCCCTGGTGGCGCAGTTGTCTAAGCAATGGCCTCTGTTCATTCGTCCGCCCGACCCGGTGGTGCAGTTGTCTGAGCAATGGTCTCTGTTCATTCGTCCGGCCGACCCGGTGGTGCAGTTGTCTGAGCAATGGCCTCTGATCATTCGTCCGGCCGCCCCGGTGGCGCAGTTGTCTTAGCAATGGCCTCTGTTCATTCGTCCGGCCGCCCCAGTAACGCAGTTGTCTAAGCAATGGCCTCTGATCATTCGTCCGGCCGAACCAGTGGCGCAGTTGTCTAAGCAATGGCCTCTGATCATTCGTCCGGCAGCCCCGGTGGCGCAGTTGTCTAAGCAATGGCCTCTGATCATTCGTCCGGCCGACCCAGTGGCGCAGTTGTCTAAGCAATGGCCTCTGATCATTCATCCGGCCGACCCGGTGGCGCAGTGGTCTAAGCGATGGCCTCTGTTCATTCGTCCGAACGGGGTCCTGGTTCGAATCCCGTGGGACATGGATGTTGTGCTTGTCTTAAGGCACTGGCTCTCTCCCTTCCCTGGAACCAGTGACCCTAAATTAGGGACGGGCGCCTGCTTATAGCCCATTGAGTTGCTCACGGTGGTCGTTAAACCTCCAATCAAAAAAAACAAAAAAACAAAAAAAACCGGTATCAGTCAGAATACTGACCCGGAAATTTCCCCCACTTCATCCAGTTTTTAAACTGCGATAAAGGTTTGAAATGCCGGCCATAGAAATTTCCCTCACTTGTTTGTGTTACTTGTACGGCTTCATGTTGCTTTAAAGTGGATGAAAATATAAATGATGACACCGGAAATTTCCCCCACCCTGCACCTTGTCAGCCTGCTGACTGTAAGACACGTTTTCCATTAAAAACCGCTGTAAGAATGGAAATACAAACTCAGAAATCTCTCCCATCCAACTCGGCTAATCGTAAACCGATTTTTACCCTAAACATAAATAAAAGTTTGAAATGCCGACCCCGGAATTTTCGTCCACCCTGTCAGCCAGCTGATTGCAAAACCGTTTTTTCACTAAATAGCACAGTAACAGTTGAAATACTAACCCGGAAATTTCCCCCTACTCATCCATCCAGCTACTTGCAAGACAGTTTTTTTTAATATAAACAGCAAAAAATGTTTCATATGCCGACCTCGGAATTTCCCTCCACATATTTGTGCAAATTGTTCGTCTGCCTTTTTTTTTTTTAAACAGCTGGAAATGGAAATGATTACCACGGAAATCTCCCCCACATTCGATATTTGGTGTCAAATGCAATTTGTGCATGGTCCCTGAGTGAAAAAGGTGGGGGAGTTTTCCTATGGGGGACTGTTCCGTTCATCGTGGCAAGTTATGGTAAAGCCTCCCTCTCCCCTTTCCACAAAATGTCCACGTGGGAGATGGGTGGATGAAATTGGAAAACAGGCTGTATGGAGGATACTGGCTGAAGACTGTCGGGTGTGTGTGTATTTTTTTTTTTTTTTGTTTTTTTTTGTTTGGAGGTTTAACGACCACCGTGAGCAACTCAATAAGCTATAGGCAGTCGCCCGTCCCTAATTTAGGGTCGGTTGACACTATAATTCGTGCATAAATACTAATATTAAAAGAAATCCGTCTTGTTGCACGATGATATTTATTCAGCTAAAAAATGAAATCTATATACAGTTTAAAAACACATGAGCACTTTCGGTGTCACATTGACACCTTCATCAGATGTAATTTCACCATGTGGCTACATGCTGGTCTTGCTCTTCATCTCATTAAAAAGCGTTCATTTTTCAAATTTCAGAACATATTTTACCAACAAACCGACGGGACAGCCATGGGTTCACCTTTATCCGCAGTCTTAGCGGAAATTCTTCTACAGCATATTGAAAATAAAGTCATACAAGAATTCCCACAAAAACCTAGTCTCTATATCCGTTACGTTGATGACATCTTGGTAATTTGGCCATATACCATAAATCAGTTACAGCAGTTTGTCAACGCTATGTCTGCTCAATACCCCTCCATCAAACTCACGATAGAACTTGAAAATAATTTCGTCTTACCTTATCTTGACTTTCAAATTACTCGTACCCCTTCTGACAATTCCCTGTCTTTTGCTGTTTATCGAAAACCTACATCCACACCCACTCTAATTCCGTACAACTCTGCTCACATTTTTCAGCATAAAATTTCTGCTCTGCACTTCCTATTTAGAAGAGCATATTCACATTCTTCTAGCCATTTCGCCAGAGCTCAAGAACTACAATGGATATCATCCCTTGCTAAAAACTATGGTTACCCGGACAACGTAGTTAGGGGAGTGCACAATAAAGTACGGTTTTCTATGTCAACTGCTTTAATTAGTGAGCAGGTGCCTAAAAAGTATGTTGGATCTGTTGATTTTAATCCACATATTGTAAACCTCCTTACCAACATATGTTCTCGTCATAAAATACAATTTGGAATACGATCATGCAATCTATATACCATTATCCGCAATGATCGTGACAAAATTGACAAAGGAAAAAAATGGGGTGTGTATGTTATTCCTATGCTTGACACTATCTCTGGTGAACTAAACAATCATTATGTGGGTTCTACCAAAAGAAATTTGGATTTGAGATTAAATGAACACAGATATGATCTAAAAATGAATCACCAAAGCACCTCTTTTGCAAGAACCATAAGTGCTGGAAATTCCATCCCAGACTGGGACAACGCTAAAATCATAAACACACCTAACTCTGTTCATTCCTTGTTATTTGCAGAAAGCCTCTATATTTCGGCTTATAATACAAGTTGCTGTAATGACTATTATCCTTATGTTTTACCTGAACCTTGGAGCAATCTTGTTGGGAAGGACAGCACAATAGCAATTGCTTCTGTTAAGTGATCATTGGCTAACTATGCCTTTTTTTGATTGTCTTGTTATCTGGTATATCATGTGACATTGACATTACCTTTCCCATGATGCATCTACTCCACGTACTTAAGACCAGCATGTAGCCACATGGTGAAATTACATCTGATGAAGGTGTCAATGTGACACCGAAAGTGCTCATGTGTTTTTAAACTGTATATAGATTTCATTTTTTAGCTGAATAAATATCATCGTGCAACAAGACGGATTTCTTTTAATATTAATTTAGGGTCACTGGTTCCAGGGAAGGGAGAGAGCCAGTGCCGTAATACAAACACAACATCCATGCCTCACCGGGATTCGAACCCGGACCCCTTTCAGACGAATGATCAGAGGCCATCGCTTAGACCAAAAGACATGGTGAAACCTTCGCAACGATCTTAATTATTCCTGATGATTACACACACACACACACACACACACACACATAAACCACGCCACGCTGGTGGAGTCGTCGTCTGAGCCCTAACTTCGGACCATTTGTCCGAGGTTGGTCCGGGTTCGAAACTCTGACGAGGCATGGATGTTGTGTTTGTCTTACGACAACGGCTCTCCACCATTCCCCTTTCCACGGAAGTAGTGGCTCTAAATTAATGTCGGGCGACTGCTTATAGCCCATTGAATTGCTGAAGGCGTTCGTTCTTCAATCGAAAAAAAAAAGGTTTACAAGAGTGCCGCTTTGCTATTCTGGCTGACTCAAATGAGTTATCGCATATCCAAATGATTTGTAGTGGCGATTTCAGAATTTAATTTCTGGGGTTGAGGCGACAATGTATGAATATTGGTTTGCAAGTGCGTCATTGATCGTAATTTTTTTCCCAGTGCTTTAGTTTCCTGAAACCTCCGTTTATCAAGAAATTAGGTCGATGTGAGAAAGAAGAAAGGATGATAATTTTTTTATTTCAAGAACAGCATTTAGTGATTTTTCCTTTTGGATTTATTCCTTTTTGAAATGCGTACTTTGTTCACTGTGTACCCTGTTTAACATTAATTTCACATTACCCTGCTGTGTTTTTCCAGAATCTAGGAAAAAAATCCAAGGGAAAAAGATCCACGGAAAAAAAAAAGTCAGCGGAAAAAAAAGCTATGGAAAAAAAATCCACGGAAAAAAAAGCCAATGGAAAAAAAAAGCCAGGGAAATCAAACCCAACTGTAACGAAACAGTTATCCATTTACATGATCGACCCAGGGCCGGATTAAGGGGAGGGGGGTCTTGCCACATGGTTTTGATTAAGGGGCCGGACACCAATTGCTGTTCCTCCGAAGAACACATTTGAATGTGTGACAATTTTTTCAGCATTGCAGTTTTCGAAGGTGCCTAACGAAGGGAAAGAACTCTTTTTTTTGTGTCTGAATTTTCATGCCGGTTCATTTGAGTTTAGGGCAACTGGCCACAAACGTTAAAGGGGGTCGGTCTATAAAGATTGCCGTTTCTGGGTCTATAATGACAATTGAATTGGGAACTCCAAACAAACGAATTTCGAGAAAACGTTCCATGTAAGCCAAGCGAGAATTGTTCTTTAATTCGAAGAAATAAATTGCCGAGGATCCGAGGTACACTTGGGAGGGGTGGGGGGGGGGGAGGCTCTACCTCCAACTTCCGTAATATTATATTCTGGGCCACTGGAGTCTGTCAGTGTATCCACGATGTTCCCCTTGAAGCGTCCGTGAGCTGGGGGGGCGGGGATTCCCCCAAAATTTTAAAATGGACGTAGAGCTGTAAACATTAGTATCATGCTTTATAATGATTCTGTACACAACCACGAATTTTCAGGAGGGTGGGGTGAATCCCATCCCATGTTTCTAAGAGCTCCTCAGGGGTAACATTGAGAATACACTGACCGACTGTAGAGGTCCAGAATATAAAATTACGGAAGTTGGGGTTAGAGCCGTCGAAACCAAGCACCAATGTTAAAAAATGAAACCAAGCACCTCGTATCCCTTTTACAGACTTCACCAAATTTCTGGGGGACGGGGGATCAAAAGCGCAATTTTTGTACGACCCCTAAATTTCCTACAAGGTCACCCAACATGGAAGTGGACAAAAGAAAATCAAAAGTGCAATTTTTGTACGTCCTCCAATTGCTCGAACCACCATGGAAACAAATCATGGTATCCTTGTAATCTTTGAGAAGTGAGAACTTTTTTTTTTTATGTACATTTTTATATGACTCCCTAAGTTTCTTACTGGTTTAACCTACATCAAAGAAGCCGTTGGATTTTATTTCCATGGACTTTTTTTTCCTTGTTTTTTTTTTCCTTTGGCTTTTATTTCCCTGGATCATTTTTCCGTTGTATTTTTTTTTCCTGGCTTTTTTTTTCCGTGGATCTTTTTTCCTTGGATTTCTTTTCCGGTAACCGTTTTTCCAGTTTTATCCACATCTCTGTTTTTAATTTGAAATGACATTTGTCTTGCCTTTTCTGGAACACTTGTCATGCGAATCTGTTCCCTTCCCCTCCCATGGTTTGTGACGTACCTGCCAGCAGGACGCACACGACATAAAGGCAGATTTCAGTCAGAATAAACGTCTGCGTAGCTAAGTTGGTAGAGCGACTTGTTCCGGAATAAGCGGACTCGGGTTCGAATAACGGCGTAGACCAGAAATGACGGAGAAATTTACTTCGTTATAATGGCATCCGGATGACCCGGCTGTTCAAAATCTCGCATTGGTGTGATGTTATTTCCACACCGCGAGATAGGAAAAATCAGAGAATCCCTTCTCCAGCGCTTCGAAAAATAAATGTGTGTGACGTTGCATTCCACACAGCAGATTGACTGGGAGTTCTCAAGTGCACGTTCTACAGTGGATGGCTGCCTACAACGATTCATGGTCACGGCTGACCCATGGGACATGCCCCCGGCCCTCTTTCCGGGGGGGGGAGATGTGACGTACCTGCCAGCAGGACGCACACGTCATAAAGGCAGATAGGAATCAGATTGAACGTCTTCGTAGCTCAGTTGGTAGAGCGACTTGTTCCGGAATAAGCGGACTCGGGTTCGAATCCCGGCGTAGACCAAAAATGACGAAGAAATTTACTTCGTTATAAGACATACGCGTTGTTATCCAAAATAGGCTGTATACGGAGTGCGCAATCAGTGCTGGTTATAGGGAGTTTATTAATTAAGTTTCCGATATATATATTTTTTTATACCTGAACGTTAGTTTAGCAGTTTATCGTTTAAAGTATTTTACTATCTAGTCCTCATGCCTCACAGGTATTCTGTAAGTTACAAGGTAAATACTTGTTATGTGCACATATGTTAACGAAAGGTATAGTAAAAGCCTGAGAAGAATTTAAAGAACTCCCGTGTGACGCAATTCTACTTCTACCATTTCACATAGCCCTGATGTTTTCCTCTAAGAGCCCGTCATAGGGGATAGGGAGCCTTTGTTCGCACTCTTTTGGTCACCGGATTTTGTTTGGTTAAACTCCATTCATTAATTAACAACTGACATGGGGGGGGGGCGTGTCTTAGGTTACCACCCTGGGGAAAGGAATAAACGTCTTAACTCGCTCTTGGCGATGTTGGAAAATATTTTGCAGGCCGTCTCAGCTCGCTCAAGCCGCTATTGGGACACCGATTTCAGGACGAGTTCAGACGCCCTTGGCGCTTGCGGGACGGACAATGAAAACGCGTTAACACGCTCTTGGTGCCCAGAGGGGTTCAGACTTGCCAATTTTCAGATCTCTAAGTCATTTAGAAGCGGTCAAACAATTCGCGAAAAATTCAAGCAGACAGTGTTCCAAAGCCGCCATTTTGATTTATTTTTTGTTTTGGTTTCGTACTTTTCTAGGTATCTGGATATCAGCATGCGAATTTTCAGATCTGTAGGTCATTTAGAAGTGGTCGAACAATTCGCGGACGAACGCCCTCGCATTTTCTCTCTTTGCTTTTTATATTCCAGGCGAAAGCCTATATTTACATAGGTACTCACGTATGCTTGCGGAAAACTCCGAACTTTAAAAGTGTCGCTACGTCATTTAGCATTGCGTCATTACCATAGCCTGTCTTTCACCCAATGAGAAGAGAATGCTAAAAATAGCTGCGTCACCATGGCAACAGGTCACGAGACCAGAACCAAAGAATATCTAACTGATAAGAAGGCAAGGCTCAGCGAGACGTAACTAGCGCCACTATATTATGCGGCAAAGAATTACTACACAGAAGCCAACATTACAGGCTGATGCCGCAGGATGCCGAGCAGACTGAGTTAGACTGAGCATGCGTGTTTGTGTTCAAAGAATATAAACGCTTGTTTGTGTTGGCGTTTTGTTCAAAGGTTTTGTTGTTCTCATCTAGATCTGCGCTTATATTACAGCCATGAAATACACCCACTGCATTCCGATGAATAACAATTCATGGAATGGAGTGGATGAATAACAAGAACAAATTTGAAACCGTTTGAAACAAATATCCTGGAAAACCATTAAAACAACGTTTGCTGAAAAAAAAAGCTATCGTTACGTTGAAAAAATTAATTTATCAATTATATGAAACTGACTTTTATGAAAAATACCTCGTAATATTGTAAAATGAAAGAGGGAAGCATTCGATTACACAATGCATACCAAACAGACAGCTTTAAGCATACACTCAAGCGTGGCGAGTTAGTCCGGTAGGTAGAGAGCTCAGCTATCACGCCAGCGGCCCAGGTTCGAACCTACTCAGATACGAACGGATGTTTTTCCGATCTGTTGAGAAAATTTCTCCAGCGCAGTGCGTTTAATTTACAAACTTCGGAAGGGTAGAAAAAAAAATTGTAGCTTTGGGAAACTGCGGTTGTCTTTGCTTTTTTTTTTTTTTTTTTTAAATTATTATGGCTGCTACTGGGAAACCAGCCTCAGCATTTTTGACATTTAAGGTATATTGTAAATATGAAATTCATGCCAAGCAACCTGGTATTACTACGGTGCTTAAAGTGAGAATAAAACTGCTAAAATTTCCTTAAAATAATATTAATTGCTAATGTATATATTTGTTTCACCAAAAGAAGGGACAGGAGGGATACTCAGAAAAGAACAAAAAAAAAAAAAAAAAATGCTTTAGTAGACCCAATGAGACCGAAGGAAACAGTCGCAGATCAAAGCTTAGCTTCCTTTCCGTGAAATAGGCTTCCCGTCCCGTGTCTCCTACGCTTTTTGCGCCTGAATGTTAACTTTCCCGCAGAGCATCTGCTGCCGCATTACATGGTGGCGCTGCTGTCGCCTGTTTTACATTATCTCTACGAGAGTTGAGCTTCTTCACGCGAAGCGTTTATATTCTTTGCCAGAACTTTCTTTTTTTTTTTATTGGAGGTTTAACGACCACCGTGAGCAACTCAATGGGCTATAACCTGTCGCCCGTCCCTAATTTAGGGTCACTGGTTCCAGGAATGGGAGAGAGTAAGCCAAGCCTCACCGGGATTCGAGCCCGGACCCCTTCCGGACGAATGATCAGAAGCCATCGTTTAGACCACTGCGCCTTCGGTGCAGAACACCAGAACTTTCATGTGTGGTTAACGCTGAAGATTTAGCTTGAAGGAAGAGTAAGCCGCTCGTATCTTTCTTTGCGTCTTTAAAAAATACTTAAAAATCAGAAAATGACTTTTCTTTAAAAATGTTTTTGTACAAGAGGAATGATAGTTGTGAGTTTATGCTGTAAAAATTACAATGTGTTGTGATTTACAGTTTGCCATCTATCCGTTTCTTTTAAAATGGATCCCATCGCGAAATGGAGAATTTTGTGAAATTTAAAAATTTTATTTCTCGTAAACTAAATCGAAATTCAAAAAAATGACGACAAGGTGCAAAAATTCGGCCATGGTTCTACATGCCTACAGACTTTTGTGGTTCTGTTGCTGTTAGTGTGTCCGGAAGGCGAACCAATAGCACTTTTTTTGCTTGCCTTAACTTTGAAATGCAATAGCTCGTCAAGTATCACGAAAATCGAAAAACGGTTTATTTCAACGTCTTCTCCGAACAATTCTCTACAAACGATGTAAATTTCATATTTTTGTGTTTAATACTTTTTGCGCTGCGAGCTAGAAAATTCGAGTGTTCAATACTTTTTGAGCTGCGAACTAAATTTCTAGTGTCGCGAAATATCTAAAATAGCGGCGGCGGCACTTACATGTTTTGGCACGTCTTTTGTAAAAAAGATCGTGCATATGTTATTGGGTTGTCCGTCCGTTTGTAGACACGATATCTGGGAAACTAATAGTCCGATTTGAAAAATTATTTTTGCATTAGGAAGCTTGAAATGTGCGAAAGATGATCCTTCATTTCGTTTTTTTTTATTTATTTTAAGATGCAAAATTTCGCCGCTAGAGGGCGTAAATGTAGATGATATCGAATCTAAAACACATTTTGATCCGACCATATATTTGCTTCTTCTGAACATCCAATTCAAAGCATTCTTTTACTTTTCGATTCCATTCAAGCCGAAGATTATTTTAAACATAGTCACTTTTCCAAGTTACGCATATATTCTCCGCTAGGGGAGTAAAATTAAATTGTTTTTCCCAGGATATATCTGCTTCTAAAACTCGTAATTGAAAAATGTTTCCTTCAGCCGATACAGATCGTGATGGGAAATATTTTGCATATAATTTCTTATTTTTGGCATAAAATGGTTTGGCCACCAGGGGGCGTAAGTGTTGATTTCTGCTTCTGATATATTTGCAGCAAAATCTGAGCTTCTAAAACCTCGATGGGAAAAATTATTTGGTAGACCGATATTGCTCACGTAGACAAACCTTTCCGGAATATTTTCTTCTTAAATAATGCATGGTTCCTCCGCCAGAGGGCGTAGATATAGTATATCTTGTTTTTTGTCAGTATCTCTGCTTCCATTGATCCGAATTGAAAAATGTCTTCTTTGTTGGTCAAAGTTTCCGGTGAGACATGTTTTTATTTTAAGTTCAAAATTTTCAAATACTTCATTGATTTTCCGCTAGGGAGTAAAGGTAAACTTTCCTTACCCCGATATCTTTGCTTCTAAAACTGCGATTTGAAAAATTCTTCAAGCATCGGATACAGCTCCTGGTGGAAACTTTTTTACTATTTTTTTTTTAATATTTTTTTATAAAATATGGTTTGGCCACCAGGTGGCGTAAGCGTTAAATTTCTGTTTCGTATGTATTTGCAGCAAAATCTCAGCTTCTAAAAGCCCGATTGAAAAAATTCTTTCGTGGACCGATACCGCACCTGTCAATCAACATTTGAGGTTATTTCCATCTTAAAATAATGCATGGTTTCTCCACCAGAGGGCGTAGATATCTATCTTATTTCTGTCCATATCTCTGCCTCTGAAAGTCGGATTTGAAAAATTCCTTCTTTGTTGGATAGCGTATCCGGTGTAAAATATTTCTCATGTAAGTTCAAAATTTTCAAGTAATGCATAGACTTAATACAGACAAGTGACGTCGACCAGGAACATCAAACAGAAGTCATCGCTCTTTCCACGTCCTTATAAGTGAATCACGGAAAAATTCTCATCGGCCGCCACCGTAACTGGAAGACCCGGGTTCGATTCGCGGTAACGGCCGATGAGAATTTTTCTGTGACTCACTTATAAAAACGTGGAAAGAGCGATGACTTCTGTTTGATAATGCATAGACTTTCCGCTAAGGGGCGTAAAGGTAAATTGCGTTTTCCTCAATATCTCTTTTTCTAAAGCTTCGATATGAAAAATTCTTTCTGCACGGGATGCAGTTCCCGATAGGAAATTCTCCGCATATAATTTCTTATATTTTTAATGGAGATTATCTAACCCACCTTCGTTTTGCTGATGACGTAGTCATTTTTGCAACTACCCCATCAGAGCTACAGAGTATGATCCAGGAACTTGCTGACAAGAGTAAAGAAGTGGGATTAAAAATGAACTTTCAGAAGACAAAAGTGATGTTCAATGCTTTTACAAGAAATGAAGATTTATCGATTGATGGAGAAAAGCTGGAGATAACAGACACGTACGTTTATCTTGGACAGCAGATATCAAGTGAGGGTCACATTGATGAAGAAATTAATCGGCGTACAAAACTTGCCTGGAGAGCTTTTGGAAGAAACAGCATAATTTTCAAGAGCAATATGCCATTATGTCTTAAAAGAAAAGTGTTTGATCAATGCATCCTTCCAGTGCTTACGTATGGTGCAGAGACGTGGACCTTAGCTAAAAGAGACATACAAAGGCTGCAGACAACTCAAAGCAGCATGGAGAGGTGCATGCTTGGTATAACCAGGAGAGATAAGAAGAGGAACTCGTGGATACGAAAAATGACAAGAGTGGAAGACATCATGATCAGAGTTAAATCCCTGAAATGGCAATGGGCTGGACATACTGCCAGAAGGACAGATCATCGATGGACAGCCGAAATTTTAGATTGAATTCCAAGGGACAGGAAAAGACCCAGAAGAAGACCACATGGGAGATGGGTGGATGAAATTCGAAAGTATGCAGGGGTGACATGGAGGAGACTGGCACAAGACAGACCGTTGTGGAGGAAACTTGGGGAGACCTTCGTCCAGCAGTGGATTGATAATGGTTGACAATGATGATGATGATGATTTGATAAACAATGGTTTAGCCACCAGGAGGCGTAAGAGTTCATTTCCGCGTCTATGCACTTGCAGTAAAATCTGAACTCCTGAACACTCGATTGAAAAAATTATTTCATGAACCGATACAGCTCACATCGGGAAACCTTCTTAAAATAATGCATGTTTTTTCCGCGGGGGCGGGGCGTATGTGCATATCTTATATTTGTCTATATCTCTGCTTCTAAGAGCCCAACTTGAAAAATTCTTTCTTTGTTGGAGAGCGTTTCCCCTGCGAAATGTTTCTCACACAAATTCAAATTTTTCTTAATCCGAAAGTCTGCCACCAGAGGGCGTAAGATGACATTTCTGTTTACAGCAACATCTGCGGGATTAAAAACCCGATTGAAAATTTTTTCTTCGGTCAGATACTACTGTTTTCCATACCGGTTCCATTGATTTCGAATAGCTTCAAATGGTAAATTTAATTCGCATCAGAACGGATTCAAAAGACGTGCTCAGTACACCCGAAAATTCGGTGTCATCTTTCTTGTTTTAGAATAGAGAGATACTGATATGCAAGAGCGTAATGAAAACAAAAAAAAAAAATTATGCAAAAGATGAAATGAAATATTGCTGCTTGTGCATAGCATTATTGCAAGATGAAATTTTAAATACAGTTTTTTCAACGATTGTTGAACGCTATAAAAACAAAATAAACTAAATAAAAATTTGCAAATTTGAATTTAAAAAAAAAAAAAAACACCAACAGAGAGAGCGGCTCTGAGGTGCACACTTCCATGTTTCTCTGCAAGTTTTGTCAAATTTCAGTCTCTATTTCTGTAGTTTCTTCTGTAGGCCACACTGACAGAAATACGCGTTACTGTGCATAAGTCGATGAAAAGCAAGCTGACAGTTCCTCATTAAGGTGCGTAATGGAAAAGACTTCATATTAAACGCTTTAGAAAATAACACATTTCCTCCCTTATATAAAAACATATAGAATGATAAGAATCAAAACCGAAGAAAAAAAAATAATCATTCAATTTCTCGGCGTACAGTATCCGTCCGATTTTGAAAATTTATTTGACGAACATTAAACCCTGTTTTGAAACTGTAATCAAATGATAAATGCCTTAATTATGTTTCCGTTATTTCCAGAATTCCAGGCCGAGGCAACAAAATGAAAGTCACAGTTCCCAGTTTGGAGGACTTGTCTTTGAAAAGAGTTTTTGAAGATATTTTTCGACATGGCAAAAAATTCCGCGACGACTTCACGAGTTACCAGAAATTCCGTAAGTACCACATTTTTCAAATTCCATTTTGTTTTTAAAGTACACAGTGTGGCAAAGAATTTTTAAGACTGGGTCTGTAAAATGAAATAGAAACAAGAAATTATTTTTTTTTGTTTTGATTTTTTATTCAAAATAAGTCCCTCCGGCTTCAATACACTTGTTACAGCGATTTAATAATGATTCGAATGCCTGTTCCAGTTTACTTTGCGGAATTGCCTCCAAAGCACGCGTCAAAGCTGTTTCTATGGTCGAAATATCATCAAAATAACACCCTTTTAACGTCATTTTAAGTTCTGGTAATAAAGAGAACTCGCAGGGTGCTAAATCAGGTGAATACGGTGGATAATTCAACACACAGACGTTAGTTTTCGCCAAAAATCTACGAACAAGAAGTGAGGTGTGACTGGGTGCATTATCGTGCAACAAACACCAACTGTTTTCATCCCGATATTCTGGACGAATGCGACGAATTCTGCCCATCAAACGCCTCAAAACATTTAAATAAAACTCACCAGTAATTGTTTGTCCACTTGGAACAAATTCTTTGTAGATAATACCCTTACTATCGAAGAATGTAATGAGCATTGTTTTGATTTTCGATGGAACTTTTCTTGTTTGTTTTGGCTTGTGGTGAGTTTTTTGACTTCCATTCCGCACTTTGTCGCTTTGTTTTAGGATCATATTGAAAACACCATGTTTCATCACCTGTAACAATCGATTTTAAGAAGTTTGGATCATTTTCAGCGGCTGAAATGATGTCTCTGCAATGTGCACTTCTCCTTGATTTTTGTTCATTGGTTAACGTGAGTGGAACAAATTGAGCACAGACTTTTGTTTTGCCCAAATCTTCATGCAGGATGGTTCGAATCGTCAGTAGAGGAAAATGGGGCATTCTATTGCAGGGGCAGCCCTCCATAGACTTAACATTGGCTGCCCACGAGACTGTACCAGCTGTCCCCGAGTCAGAATTTTTGTCACGTGATCGTCCCCATGATGTGCTGCCCCTAGCTGTGCTTCTTGGAACTTTCGATGGATCTTTGTTTTTGAGGGATGGCAACGACCGAGTGGGAAAGGGGGTGGATATAGGGGGATGTCAACTCGATGTGCTGCCCCCTAGCGGTGCTTCTTGGAACTTTCAATGGATCTTTGATTTTGAGGGATGGCAACAACCGAGTGGAAAAAGGGATGTCAACTCGATGTGCTGCTCCTGGTGGTGCTGCTTGGAACTTTCGATGGATCTTTGATTTTGAGGGATGGCAACAACCGAGTGGGGTCCGTTGGGATTTTTTGTATTTATTCCAGTGGTTTTCAAGCGGGATTTTCCCTCCTCTTCGATGTTATTTTTTCTCGGAGGAAATTTTTACGTAACGATGCTGGGGAATTTTCTTTCCGATGGAAAAAAAATGCTCTGATGGTCTTAGCAAAGTCCTAACTCACGATGATTTGGTTTCAAAAAATTGGTCAATTGGTCTCGTGTACTACGTATTCACTATTTTTTTAAATTACTTTTACGTTATTTCTTCATGTGTTTTTTATATATTTTTTGTATGTTTTGAGGGAGTTTTTTCGTGTAGATGTAATGAATTTTCTTGGGAACTTTTCTTTTTCCTACATTTAATTTTATTTCAGACTATGAAACGAGGAAATGCTTCTTTAAAAACGATTTCGTTCCTGTTCGCAGTAACTATTGGACTTTGACAAAATTTTAGGGAAATCAAGCGGAAATGTAGACATGTTAATTCTGAGTCTTTCGCCCTTCCAATATTTTTCTCGTAATTTTTTCATGTACTATGTATTCCCGCTCTTTTCTTTTTTATAACTTTTACGTTATTTCATCATGTATTTTTTATATTTTTTGTATGTTTTGAGGGAGTTTTTTCGTGTAGATGTAATGAATTTTTTGGGGAACTTTTCTTTTTCCTTTATTCAATTTTATTACAGATCATGAGACGAGGAAATGCTTCTTTAGAAACGATTTCGTTCCTGTTCGCAGTAATTATTGGACTTTGTCATTTTTTTTTTGTTAAATGACTTCATGCTAATTCTGAGTCTTTCGCTTTTGCAATATTATTTTCTCGTAATTTTTTCGTGTGTTCAAGAACTCTACAGGTCTTTCACAGTTAAAATTCTGATGAAACAATATTTTCTTACTTTATTTCCCATATCATTCATTATAGCTTCCCAATTTCGCTATTTTACTTCATCTTTTTTTTTTTTGAAATTTCGTAAAACTTTTCAGTATGACAGTAATTTTTTTCTTACTTGGTCAAACTTGTGACTCCTTTTATTTGGACTCTTTTTTTTTTTCATTTCATTTCAACAAAACGATTATTTTAGATGTGGCAAGTCATCAGATTTTTGTTTCCTTATATAGCATATTTTCAAACTTGCTTAAAAATATTCCTCAAAGCTTTGCATGTAGTCAAATATGCATTTTTTTATTCTTTCCTAGTTTGCTATACTTTTCGTGGACTGTCCCAACAAGAAAGCATTCATTGTCAAGACATACAATCTAAAACCTTTTTTCTTACGATAAAATTTGTATTCTTTGGGCTGTATATTTTTCTGTATCGTCCGAAAAAACACTCATTCTAGAGGCAAAGCTAGTGATTCCGTTCATCCCATAAACATTATTTTTTAACGTTTTACTAACTCATCAGAAAAGCAGTTATTCCCCACCTCCATAGCGAAAATAAAGAAATTCTTACTTCTTTTCCATACATATCGACTCAATCTATTTCTTTTCGAAATGCTGGTCATGACATTTCAACTAAAATTTCATACTTTCACCAAAACTCATATTCTTAAACAAGCTATTTTTTTTTTACTTTATTTCATGTACAACTAAATTTTTATTGTTTCCTCACCTCATCAAAGTTAATAAGAACTTCCCTAATCTCATTCCTTTCCCTCATTTAGTTCGCTTTAAATTGAGATGTTTCAAAACTTCGCGTATATTTCTTTCACTAAATGTCCAGTTCTCCCGTATCTGTCCCATCATTTTTAACTTCTGTGCCTGCCGCATTTTTTCTTTAGACGTTTAGTTTCATTGACCTTTTCTTTCGTTTCAATTAGGTTTTCATTATCGTATTTTTTATTCATTCTCTCAGCAGAAAAAGCTTTCATTCTGGAGACATTGCGACTAAGTCCGTACTTCCTCTAAACATTTTTATTTCACGTTTTACTAATTCGTAAGAAAAGCAGATGTTTCCAAACTCTCATAGTGAAAATATCGTATTCTCCTTATTTTACTTATTATATTTTTCCTTCTATTCAGTGTTGTATGATTCTTAAAACTTTGGTTTATTTTTATGAAACTTCTTTTTTTTTTCTTAGTTTTTTTTTTTCTGATTCAACCTATCAATCTTTTCCTATCGATTTAATTGCTCTTATTTTTCCATTTGACTTTACTTTTGAACAGAAATATGTATAAAATCTTCAGATGTATTTTAGTCTCTAAGGCCGATTCTTCACTATTTCAAATAAAGTCATTGCAGGATTTTAGTGTAAATGCCCCTAAATCTTTAGAACTTCCTTTTCATAGTAAGATACTAATTCCTCGAGGTTTAAATTAAAGCATGAAAGAAGAGTGTTTTTACCCTCTATCCAGTGAAAGAAGAGTGTTTTTACGCTCTATCCAGTGAAAGAAGAGTGTTTTTACGCTCTCTCCAGTGAACGAAGAGTGTTTTTACGCTTTCCCCAAGAAATTAACTTCGGAATCTCTCTTTCTTTCTACCGGAAAATGACTATCTTGTGCGACTGTTTTCACGCATCTACTGCTTTGCAGGAAAACCTCATATGACATTGAATCCCTTTGCTTGGTAGATTAAACTAAATTCTGGTTTTGAACTTTGAACGCAAACTCAAGCTTGCAAAAGCATAGTTTTCTGAGCGAACTTAAACTGTCTATAATGACAAAAATCTAAAACTCGTGACTCAATGGGACAGAGCGTTTGAACTTTGCCGTTCATTCAAGATTTAAGAGATCAGTCGTGAACCACTACAAGGGAAATAAGCAGACCCTGATTTAGTCCACTGTTTCCAAGGAAGGTACAAAGCTAGTGTCGTAATTCAAAAGCTCATAACTCAAGCCTCCGCAGGATTTAATTTCGGACGGGCGATTAGTAAGATGTCAATGCTTAGATATTGAAAAATTACTTCAGGCAAATATTTTCTTACTTAAAAGTGCTTCAAGTCAGAATTTGTATTACTTAAGATTTCCTTTAGTCTATATTTTTTCTATCTTAAAAATTTCTAAAGGGTTGATTTTGAAAAAAAAAAAAAACGAGTTCTCCCAAAAACGTAAAATTTCCCCAGAATTGTATGAGGAACCAAATAAATTGACGAAGCTTGAATGTTAAGTCTTTCAACCCATTTCATTCTCTTCATGTTTCATTCCATAAACTTTCTTCAAATTCCTATATACCCAAGAATTTTGTTAAATGTACAAGTTCGAATCCCCCAGAAATTTTCTGAAAATGATAGTTTCTCTTTTTAAAAAAAATTCCAAAATAAGAATCCCTTCAATGAAACAAGAAATTCCTATTCAAAGCATTCCATCACTCTTTCTACTTCAAATACTCTCTTTGTAAATCTAAGGAGCTGATTTTGTTTTAGGTTTTTTTTTAATATTCATATATTTTTCCCTCTAACTTTAGAAGATATTTTCCCGAAATGTATGTACATATACGATAGTAAAACATCATACAACTGCTTGATGTTCAATTCACTTCACGCTGTCTTAAGAATATTCTTTCATTTTCTCATAACACATAGACATGTTATTTTTCTTCCCATTCACTTCAAAGACTTGAGATCAACTTAATCGAGTCCTTTGAGAAAAACTTTCATAGAAAAGCATAAATGTACTGAAAATGTCAGTTTTCTTAAAGAAATCATAAGAATAAGAATTTATTTTTACTGAAACAAGTTTCCCCTGTTCAAAGCATTAAGTGGCTCTTTTCGCATCAAATTCTGTATTTCCTCATGTAAACTTTCTTCTTTTTCTACTTCATATCGTCGTTCGTTTCTTGTTTTTCCCTATGTAACTTAAAACTTCTTTTCTTAATCTATTTTTCATAAAGTACCATTCTTTTGAGTTGATTTTCTCTCTCTCTCTGTCTCTCTCTCTCTCTTTTTTAAATGCATTCCTAATTTCATATTGAGAAGGGTTTAAATTTTGATTGAAAGATCGTTTTAGGAAAAGTTGAAAACTGATAAGATTCGTTTCGGGAAAGTTGAAAACAGATAATGTTCGTTTCGGAAAAGTACATTCTCTTATAGGGTTAAAAAATGGAACACTTCTTATTTTCTTAGGGGCGGTTTTGATGAAACACGTTTCAGTAAAAACAGTGAAATTCCCATTGAATAACATGGGGAACTATGAAATTTAAGAAGCACGTTTTCGTTCAAGGAAAATATTTTAAAAGGTCTATTTTCGATTCAGTTGAAAACGAATCAGGTAGAAAACAGAATGCAGTAAAAACAGTCCCAGCAAGTTCTTGAGAGTTTAAAATAGATGAGGTTGAAATTTGGAAAAATGTCTTAGGAAAGAAATTGTTATAAAACACAGACTGTTTAGTTCTCCCAGGCTAGGGGTCATCAGTGAGAGCGCTTCTTCTTTTTCAACCCAAAGAATGAAGCGAGTCAGTTTGATACATTTCAAACTACCCGAAAATAAGCCGTGTACTCTGGTTTCGACTCAATACTGTAAGGATTGCTCTCAGACCAGTCAGAAATCCCCCCGATTGGTCACCTAATTGAAAACATCAGGCCCAATAACAATACCCAAATTTCCTTAAGAAAAGTCTAGCAAGAAAGCACTAGTTCCCCATTAAAACAATTGCATTCATCCTGCTACTGTTTTAAACATTTCGAAAAAGAAATTTCTTTTACTTTTTAAAATTCTTGAAAGCTTAAATTTTTGTCTCATTTCAATAAAAAAATAATTTCACTTAAAATTTAATTAAAAAACATTGCTCTTTAAATGTATGCCTCAACACTAAAAAATATTTACGCTTAAGATTCCAATAAATAATAAATATTCCCAAACTCACCTTCTCACTTGCCAATTAAAAAAAGTACATTAGCAATTCTCCAGTCCACTTGAATTTCCTAACATGAACTTTGATTACAGAAGAAAATACGGAAACAGTCATAAAAAGATTTCCTCCTAAATTAAAAAAATGTTCAGGAATTGATTCCAGCCTGAATCCAATAGGACAGCTTTTCTCAGGTTGAACCTCCAGAACACAAGTGGAGACGAATGAAAACTCATCACAATTTTCAGATGGAATCAAAGATTTGAAAGACTTGATGACGTCTTACTTTATTCAAACTTAGAACAGAACTAAAATTCACTCAGCGTTTCCTTTGCATACTGTGACCAATGCATGACCCTTATCACAACACGCGTTGGTGTGTCACCATGCGTCAGCGCTTCACAGCGACAATACCCTTATCTTGTCATTTCGTGACGAACGCTATCGACTCTAATCAGACAAAGCGGACTACAGCTCAGAGCTTATTTTCAGGTAAATTCTTAGAGAAAAACGGAAGGATTTCATTATAATTAATTTTCATATCTTGAGAGAATAAAACTAAAATATATTCGGTAAGAAATCCTTCCGTTTTTCTCTAAAATGAGAGAGGAATACGGAAAGCGAAATACTTTAATCAGACACCCTGAAAGAATTCATCTCAGAATTAAAACCGATTTTGAAAAAAAACAACCCCCAGTAGACTATAGAATACTTTGTTCTTCACATAAAGAAAACACAGTGTACGATTTCAATATTCCCTTTTTTCTTAAAATTTCTCCAACGTAATGACTTAGGTCAACTGAGTCCAGAAATGCTTCGTCTACTTTAGTATTTCGATTCCGAGGAGTTCTTCCCGATACTGTTAAGATATTTTCTCAAAATCCAGTTGTAAAATAATTTTGGTCATGTTTATTTGATTGTCGTTGTCGTAGGAGATTTCCAATCCGTTCATGTCCACCATGTCATACACTGTGTCCACGAGAGTTTCTTCAAGCAGAAAAGAACCATCTTCATACTGCCGAAATCCTTCTTTTGAGGACTGTAATGCTTCCAAAGTAAAATTATTTTTCCCCAAGGCTTTCTTAATTAAAGCTGAAAACGAAATGGAACGAAGAAACATCTGTTGTATGACTCTTAACATAGTAGATTTCTTATCAGCCACTTTAGTCCAATGTTCTCCGCACAGAGAAATTTCAGATTTCAAAATTTCACCATCCTGACCCACTTTTTCCTGAGTGAAATTCAATACATAGTGAAAATCTCGATTTAAGCATTCCTTGAGTGGGGAATCGCTCTCATGAAAGAGGAAAACGGTTAAAATAGACATTGATTAAAATTGGAGACAGGAAAAATATATGAATTGAATAAATAATGCATAGGCAGGATTTCCGAAAACATAAAAAATATAAGTTTTATATAAAAAAAAATTCCATGGTAAATATTGGAGGGTGAAAGATTTCTCACATCATCTTCCACTCCTCCCAAAATTTAACGAAGTCCATTAAATCTCAGTTGTCTGTACACGTATTTGTTTAATTTTGGGTGGAATGGAAGTCGATGTGGGAAATCTTTCACCCCTCCAATATTTTTCATGGAATTTTTTTTTATATAAAACTTATATTTTTTATGTTTTCGGAAATCCTGCCTATGCATTATTTATTCAATTCATATATTTTTCCTGTCTCCAATTTTAATCAATGTCTATTTCAACCGTTGTCCTCTTTCATGAGAGCGATTCCCCACTCAAGGAATGCTTTAAATCGAGATTTTCACCATGTATTGAATTTCACTCAGAAAAAGTGGGTCAGGATGGTGAAATTTTGAAATCTGAAATTTCTCTGTGCGGAGAACATTGGACTAAAGTGGCTGATAAGAAATCTACTATGTTAAGAGTCATACAACAGATGTTTCTTCGTTCCATTTCGTTTTCAGCTTTAATTAAGAAAGCCTTGGGAAAATAATAATTTTACTTTGGAAGCATTACAGTCCTCAAAAGAAGGATTTCGGCAGTATGAAGATGGTTCTTTTCTGCTTGAAGAAACTCTCGTGGACACAGTGTATGACATGGTGGACATGAACGGATTGGAAATCTCCTACGACAACGACAATCAAATGAACATGACCAAAATTATTTTACAACTAGATTTTGAGAAAATATCTTAACAGTATCGGGAAGAACTCCCTCGGAATCGAAATACTAAAGTAGACGAAGCATTTCTGGAGTCAGTTGACCTAAGTCATTACGTGGGAGAAATTTTAGGAAAAAAGAGAATATTGAAATAGTACACTGTGTTTTCTTTATGTGAAGACAAAGTATTCTATAGTCTACTGGGTTTTTTTTTTCAAAATCGGTTTTAATTCTGAGATGAATTCTTTCAGGGTGTCTGATTAAAGTATTTCGCTTTCCGTATTCCTCTCTCATTTTAGAGAAAAACGGAAGGATTTCTTACCGAATATATTTTAGTTTTATTCTCTCAAGATATGAAAATTAATTATAATGAAATCCTTCCGTTTTTCTCTAAGAATTTACCTGAAAATAAGCTCTGAGCTGTAGTCCGCTTTGTCTGATTAGAGTCGATAGCGTTCGTCACGAAATGACAAGATAAGGGTATTGTCGCTGTGAAGCGCTGACGCATGGTGACACACCAACGCGTGTTGTGATAAGGGTCATGCATTGGTCACAGTATGCAAAGGAAACGCTGAGTGAATTTTAGTTCTGTTCTAAGTTTGAATAAAGTAAGACGTCATCAAGTCTTTCAAATCTTTGATTCCATCTGAAAATTGTGATGAGTTTTCATTCGTCTCCACTTGTGTTCTGGAGGTTCAACCTGAGAAAAGCTGTCCTATTGGATTCAGGCTGGAATCAATTCCTGAACATTTTTTTAATTTAGGAGGAAATCTTTTATGACTGTTTCCGTATTTTCTTCTGTAATCAAAGTTCATGTTAGGAAATTCAAGTGGACTGGAGAATTGCTAATGTACTTTTTTTTTTTAATTGGCAAGTGAGAAGGTGAGTTTGGGAATATTTATTATTTATTGGAATCTTAAGCGTAAATATTTTTTAGTGTTGAGGCATACATTTAAAGAGCAATTTTTTTTAATTAAATTTTAAGTGAAATTATTTTTTTATTGAAATGAGACAAAAATTTAAGCTTTCAAGAATTTTAAAAAGTAAAAGAAATTTCTTTTTCGAAATGTTTAAAACAGTAGCAGGATGAATGCAATTGTTTTAATGGGGAACTAGTGCTTTCTTGCTAGACTTTTCTTAAGGAAATTTGGGTATTGTTATTGGGCCTGATGTTTTCAATTAGGTGACCAATCGGGGGATTTCTGACTGGTCTGAGAGCAATCCTTTACAGTATTGAGTCGAAACCAGAGTACACGGCTTATTTTCGGGTAGTTTGAAATGTATCAAACTGACTCGCTTCATTCTTTGGGTTGAAAAAGAAGAAGCGCTCTCACTGATGACCCCTAGCCTGGGAGAACTAAACAGTCTGTGTTTTATAACAATTTCTTTCCTAAGACATTTTTCCAAATTTCAACCTCATCTATTTTAAACTCTCAAGAACTTGCTGGGACTGTTTTTACTGCATTCTGTTTTCTACCTGATTCGTTTTCAACTGAATCGAAAATAGACCTTTTAAAATATTTTCCTTGAACGAAAACGTGCTTCTTAAATTTCATAGTTCCCCATGTTATTCAATGGGAATTTCACTGTTTTTACTGAAACGTGTTTCATCAAAACCGCCCCTAAGAAAATATGAAGTGTTCCATTTTTAACCCTATAAGAGAATGTACTTTTCCGAAACGAACATTATCTGTTTTCAACTTTCCCGAAACGAATCTTATCAGTTTTCAACTTTTCCTAAAACGATCTTTCAATCAAAATTTAAACCCTTCTCAATATGAACTTAGGAATGCATTTAAAAAAGAGAGAGAGAGAGAGAGAGAGAGAGAGAGAGAGAGAGAGAGAGAGAGAGAGAGAGAGAGAGAGAGAGAGAGAGAGAGAGAGAGAGAGAGAGAGAGAGAGAGAGAGAGAGAGAGAGAGAGAGAGAGAGAGAGAGAGAGAGAGAGAAAAGCAACTCAAAAGAATGATACTTTATGAAAAATAGATTAAGAAAAGAAGTTTTAAGTTGCATAGGGAAAAACAAGAAACGAACGACGATATGAAGTAGAAAAAGAAGAAAGTTTACATGAGGAAATACAGAATTTGATGCGAAAAGATCCACTTAATGCTTTGAACAGGGGAAACTTGTTGCAGTAAAAATAAATTCTTATTCTTATGATTTCTTTAAGAAAACTGACATTTTCAGTACATTTATGCTTTTCTATGAAAGTTTTTCTCAAAGGACTCGATTAAGTTGATCTCAAGTCTTTGAAGTGAATGGGAAGAAAAATAACATGTCTATGTGTTATGAGAAAATGAAAGAATATTCTTAAGACAGCGTGAAGTGAATTGAACATCAAGCAGTTGTATGATGTTTTACTATCGTATATGTACATACATTTCGGGAAAATATCTTCTAAAGTTAGAGGTAAAAATATATGAATATTAAAAAAAAAACCTAAAACAAAATCAGCTCCTTAGATTTACAAAGAGAGTATTTGAAGTAGAAAGAATGACGGGATGCTTTGAATAGGAATTTCTTGTTTCATTGAAGGGATTCTTATTTTGGAATTTTTTTTAAAAAGAGAAACTATCATTTTCAGAAAATTTCTGGGGGATTCGAACTTGTACATTTAACAAAATTCTTGGGTATATAGGAATTTGAAGAAAGTTTATGGAATGAAACATGAAGAGAATGAAATGGGTTGAAAGACTTAACATTCAAGCTTCGTCAATTTATTTGGTTCCTCATACAATTCTGGGGAAATTTTACGTTTTTGGGAGAACTCGTTTTTTTTGTTTGTTTTTTTTTCAAAATCAACCCTTTAGAAATTTTTAAGATAGAAAAAATATAGACTAAAGGAAATCTTAAGTAATACAAATTCTGACTTGAAGCACTTTTTAAGTAAGAAAATATTTGTCTGAAGTAATTTTTCAATGTCTAAGCATTGACATCTGACTAATCGCCCGTCCGAAATTAAATCCTGCGGAGGCTTGAGTTATGAGCTTTTGAATTCTCGGACACCCTGTATAATAACAACAATACTGAACAGAAGCAGCATCGCAGGAAAACCAAATTAAGATTGTGGAAAAAAGTCTTTATTTCGTTCACTTGCGTTTTTCAAAGACAAAATACCGTCCCCAAGTGTATTTCTACGCATTGGTGAAATTCTTCGATGAGTATGTTTACGCGATGATACATATTTTACGCGTTGATGTGTACTTTACGCGTTTCTCGATGCGTATTTTTATGCGTTGAGGAAATTTCGTGATGCGTATTTTTATGCGTTGAGGAAATTTCGTGATGCGTATTTTTACGCATTGGTAAATTTTCGTTGCGTAAATACCCTTTTTGATGCTAACCAGACCTGTAATTATGCATTTTGGCGAATTATGGTCGTCATCATCGAGTTCAACAGGACGTCCTTGGCGTTTCATGGCCATAAGGGCCGCTGTTCCCCATTCGGGAATTCTGGAACTATCGCTGATACTTTCTGACATCCAAGATACCCTGACCATATACGGTACTGATGTTTCATGTCGCTACAGTCGCTGTACGTCCTGGTTAAACTCATACAGCATAATGTACCTGATGTGTTCTTCAGACACCGAAATTTCCTACGCAGCTTAACGACTCAACGGATACAACTCTTGTTCTCTGTCTCAAGTGACACGAAGGGTTTGCCGCGCGATGCTTCTTATCATGGCCGTTGTCTACGTCCTAGTCTGGTGGCCATTTCCTACGCAGTTTAACGACTCAACGGATACAACTCTTGTTCTCTGTCTCAAGTGAAACGAAGGGTTTGCCGCGCGATGCGTCTTATCATGGCCGTTGTCTACGTCCTAGTCTGGTAGCCATTTCCTACGCAGTTTAACGACTCAACGGATACAACTCTTGTTCTCTGTCTCAAGTGAAACGAAGGGTTTGCCGCGCGATGCGTCTTATCATGGCCGTTGTCTACGTCCTAGTCTGGTCGTCATAAGGAGCAGTTCGGTTGCGCATGGGGAGATGCTAAGTTCACAAGGCTTGGATACCATGCTGACCAGTGGCGTTTCCTGACACAGAACTAAAGGCGTTGGTACAGATGGAATAATATGTTACGTGTTAATTCTCACGACCCCTACCCTATGTCTTTTCTTCCAACAAATATTTCAATGTTGCTCCGAGCAATTTACGGGTAACTTTAGAAAAAGTCTGAATAAAATTGAATCAAGAAATACAGTGTTCATTACATAAGCAATAGGAAGGCACCTAATCAAGTACATTAACCTACTTAAATATGTATTTACGAAAATAAAGTAGAAATAATTACATAATAAAAATTCAGAAAAACAAAATGATTACTTACGGTGATTTGAATTCCAGTTCCATTCTTCGTTCGACATTAATCAACCTGTTCAATATTTCCCTGTTCTTTTTAACTTTTTCATTGTGCAGCTCGATTTCAACCCTTCTTTGGGAATCGAAATGAATGTCAATTCTAGTAGGGGACGCAATAAATCTGGTGAATTTAAATAAACTATAAAGATGAATGTCAAACTCACTGTGTTTCTTCACTGCAGTATTCAAATGATTCAAGTAATCATACCCTTCATGATTCCAAACAGTTTTCTTATTTGAGAACAACAAGCATGTCCAACAGTAAAATTTGTTATCAACATCACATCCGGAAAGCCAGTCTGAAATTTCGTAGACGAAAATGTCTCTCAAAACCTCTTCCAGCGCCATTTTTTAGTTTTACACGTGTTGATATTGTGAGATTAGGACATGGTCAGCCACTGTAAATTACTTGTTTCTTTTTTGCGTATGAGAGCGATGAAAAACTACTGTTTAATAGTTTTTTTTATTACACTTTCACTATCCATCTTAAATCTTAAAACAACCGAACCCCCGACTTCACTGCGCAAGCAATAATACAATCGCGCGGAACACAGAGACAAATTGAACTTAAGCAAAGCATGTATAAGCGTTGAAACTGCATACAACGCCTTCGCTGGTTTGCGCACTTACGTGAGCCGGGTAGAAGACATGGGGCGCATGCGCGAACTGAGTCTCGTAAAGCAGGGCAGATACTGTGGGGAGAGCGTTGCAACGGCTTGGGTCTTATCTGGCTTTTCTTCGGTCCGGACTCCGGATCTCATAGCCTACACGTCATTCGAAACGGAGAGCGCGTTAGCGCGACGAACATTTCATAAAAAAAAAAAAAAAAAAAAAAAAAAGAACGAACGGGGTGCTCAAGATTCATTAATAAGGGTATCGTAGTTTAAGTTAAGCTTTGCATTGTGCTAACGTCAACATTAATGTTAGATATTTCGGAAGTTTTAGAGTCACACATGGGTTACATTATGAAAAAACACTGGAGACCAATATGCAGTTTACAATCACTGAAACATCAACTCACAGTATAAAGTAAAAATTAAAATAAAGAAAATATTTTGCCCCTCAAAACCTTACCGGAAAAAAAAAAGGGGGAAATATTTTCTCAATGAGACATGGGCTTTATAATTTGCATTCCAATAATCCAAATAGGTCTTGAAATTCAGTAACCTAAAAACTTAAAATTATTTAATAATGTACTTCATTTTTCAGCGATGAGTGACTAAACTTCTTGGTAAGAACATGGGATCAAAATAAATATTGAAACTTAATGCTTTCCATTTAGTTGCAGAGTGTGGCTTTGAAAAGAAGCCTTTTAATTTAGTTAAAAATAGAATACAACAAATGCGATTACTATTTTTAAAATTGGTCTATTTTCTAATAATATACCAACTGTAATCCATTTATAAAAATCATTCCTAAAAAAACTGTGCCCGTGATACAAAATGAATCATACTGAACAGAAGTAAATATACAAAACCTGAATGTATATGATGACATTCTTTTAAAGAAAAATAATTATAACATGTATAACGAAGTAAATTTCTCCGTCATTTTACCCGCACCGGGGTTCGAACCCGGGTCCACTCATTCCGGAATAAATTGCTCTACCAATTAAGCTACGCGGACATGTATTCTGATTCCTATCTTCCTTTATGTCATGTGCGTCCTGCTGGCAGGTACGTCACATCTCCCCCCCCGAAAGGGGGCCGGGGGCATGGCCCACGGATCAGCCGTGACCATGAATCGTTGCAGGCAGCCATCCACTGTAGAACGTGCACTTGAGAACTCCCAGTCAATCTGGTGTGTGGAATGCAACATCACACACATTTATTTTTCGAAGCACTAGAGAAGGGATTCTCTGATTTTTCCTATCTCGCGGTGTGGAAATAACATCACACCGATGCGAGATTTTAAACGGTTGGGTCATCCGGGTAGTTCGGGCGCCATTATAACGAAGTAAATTTCTCCGTCATTTTTCGGTCTACGCCGGGATTCGAACCCGAGTACGCTTATTCCGGAACAAGCAGCTCTACCAACTCAGCTACGCGGACATGTATTCTGATTCCTATCTGCCTTTATGTCATGTGCGTCCTGCTGGCAGGTACGTCACACATGTTTCTTTACTTTTCTTCACCTTATAATAAATATGTGATTAAATTTGCTATTCAAATGGTTTGCAGTGAAGAGGGGAAAATTGTTTTGCACCTTAAGTAAAAAGTTTAATAAGGTAAAAATAAAGAAGTGGGTGTTCATGGAGTCTGTATAAATGGGATAATTCTATGCAGTACTTGTAAACTATTTTTACCCTTAAAAAAAGAGGAAATTATTAATGTAGCATACACACAGGCGTAGCATGGGGAAGGCACAGTAGGGCATGTGCCCCCCCTCTCTCTCCACTTAAAAATTGGAAAAACTAATTAGTCGTTCTCCTTTTAAATGCCATAAAGTGTGATATACAGCGAAGGGAACAACACTACGTAATAGCCATCATTGTAATGACTGCTTTCCAGCAGAAATTCATGCGCAATAGCATGCAGTCATCTTTACGATGGGTTTCATCATCAGATGACAGCATGAGGTCAGTGCCGTCTTAACGCTTTTGGGGATCCTGGGCCGTCATATTTTTCGAGGCCCCCGATTATGTATATACAGAACATATACAACATCATCATCATCATCATCATCATTGTCAACCATTATCAATCCACTGCTGGACGAAGGTCTCCCCAAGTTTCCTCCACAACGGTCTGTCTTGTGCCAGTCTCCTCCATGTCACTCCCGCATATTTACGAATTTCATCCACCCATCTCCCATGTGGTCTTTTTCTGGGTCTTTTCCTGTCCCTTGGAATCCAATCTAAAATTTCGGCTGTCCATCTATGGTCTGTCCTTCTGGCAGTATGTCCAGCCCATTGCCATTTCAGGGATTTAACTCTGATCATGATGTCTTCCACTCTCGTCATTTTTCGGATCCACGAGTTCCTCTTCTTATCTCTCCTGGTTATACCAAGCATGCACCTCTCCATGCTGCTTTGAGTTGTCTGCAGCCTTTGTATGTCTCTTTTAGTTAAAGTCCACGTCTCTGCACCATACGTAAGCACTGGAAGGATGCATTGATCAAACACTTTTCTTTTAAGACATAATGGCATATTGCTCTTGAAAATTATGCTGTTTCTTCCAAAAGCTCTCCAGGCAAGTTTTGTACGCCGATTAATTTCTTCATCAATGTGACCCTCACTTGATATCTGCTGTCCAAGATAAACATACGTGTCTGTTATCTCCAGCTTTTCTCCATCAATCGATAAATCTTCATTTCTTGTAAAAGCATTGAATATCACTTTTGTCTTCTGAAAGTTCATTTTTAATCCCACTTCTTTACTCTTGTCAGCAAGTTCCTGGATCATACTCTGCAGCTCTGATGGGGTAGTTGCAAAAATGACTACGTCATCAGCAAAACGAAGGTGGGTTAGATAATCTCCATTAATTTTTATCCCTTTGTTTTCCCAGTTCAGTGATTGAAAGACATTTTCCAATGTGGCATTAAAGAGTTTCGGAGATATGGTGTCACCTTGTCTCACTCCCTTTCCAATTTTTATGTGTGTTGTATTTTCAAACAGCCGAATCTTTGCACTTGCATTTTCATAGATGTTATTAATAATATTAATGTATGCATCTTCAATACCGCAGGATTTCAGAGCCGTGGTAACTGCTGATGGTTTCACCGAATCAAAGGCTTTTTCATAATCGATAAAAGCCATGCACAATGGAAGTTCATATTCCCTCGCTCTTTCAATTAGTTCTCTCAGTACGTGGATATGATCTATTGTGCTGTAGCCACTCCTGAATCCAGCTTGTTCTCTCGGTTGAGCCATGTCCAGTGTCACCTTCAAGCGGCGTGAAAGAACTTTAGTGAAGATTTTATAAACTACTGATAGGAGGCTGATAGGTCTGTAGTTCCTGAGATCCTCAATGTCACCTTTTTTATGTAGCAGGATCATTGTAGCATTGTTCCAATCCTCAGGAATCTTTCCTTCATTAAGGCATCGAGTGAAAATTTGGGCGAGTACTGTTTCGATTTCTCCACTTGCTTCTTGTATGATGTCTACAGTAATTCCATCTTCTCCTGGAGCTTTTCCCCTCTTCATGTTCTTGATTGCATGTGCAACTTCTGCTGGAAGTACTGGAAGATATACAGCATATGGATATATATATATATATATACAATGTATCAGAATTATTATATTCACCACCATTACCATGTTACCCCTATGAGAAGCAATATTCAATATCCAGTAACTTTTTAAATACCACTTGAACAAAAAAATGCTGTGTTCGAAGTGGGCAGGTATGGCATACTGGTAGCTAACAAAAATGGAAGTGAGCATACCGGCAGTTAAAAAAACCTTGTTTACCCATCCTGGTATGTAATAAATTATAAACCCGTCACAAACTACGTAAAGAAATTAGGTTGAAAGCACAAATTTTAACGCAAAAATCAGCAAATGATATTTTTAATGGCTAAAATTGAAAAATGATTAAGTGCTCTGCTGTTACACTACAGTTTTAGTGTAGCAGCAGAGCACTTAACATACTGAAGCAGAATGGCTTTCGATTTAAAATCTTGGTGTCGACCATATCGGCAGTAGCTCTGTGCTGCCACTTCGATCACTGGAAAAATTGGTACATGACAAAAATTGTAGAACTTCATTTAGTGTACCAAATTGCATTCACATTTTTTTTTTTTTTTTTTTTTGAGCGGAGGTTTAACGACCACCGTGAGCAACTCAATGGGCTATAAGCAGTCGCCCGTCCCTAATTTAGGGTCACTGGTTCCAGGGAAGGGAGAGAGCCAGTGCCGTAAGACAAACACAACATCCATTCATTGATTGATTGGAGGTTTAACGACCACCGTGAGCAACTCAATGGGCTACAAGCAGTCGCCCGTCCCTAATTTAGGGTCACTGGTTCCAGGGAAGGGAGAGAGCCAGTGCCGTAAGACAAACACAACATCCATTCATTGATTGATTGGAGGTTTAACGACCACCGTGAGCAACTCAATGGGCTACAAGCAGTCGCCCGTCCCTAATTTATGGTCACTGGTTCCAGGGAAGGAAGAGAGCCAGTGCCGTAAGACAAACACAATATCCATTCATTGATTGATTGGAGGTTTAACGACCACCGTGAGCAACTCAATATGCTACAAGCAGTCGCCCGTCCCTAATTTAGGGTCACTGGTTCCAGGGAAGGGAGAGAGCCAGTGCCGTAAGACAAACACAACATCCATTCATTGATTGATTGGAGGTTTAACGACCACCGTGAGCAACTCAATGGGCTACAAGCAGTCGCCCGTCCCTAATTTAGGGTCACTGGTTCCAGGGAAGGGAGAGAGCCAGTGCCGTAAGACAAACACAACATCCATTCATTGATTGATTGGAGGTTTAACGACCACCGTGAGCAACTCAATGGGCTACAAGCAGTCGCCCGTCCCTAATTTAGGGTCACTGGTTCCAGGGAAGGGAGAGAGCCAGTGCCGTAAGACAAACACTACATCCCTTCATTGATTGATTGGAGGTTTAACGACCACCGTGAGCAACTCAATGGGCTATAAGCAGTCGCCCGTCCCTAATTTAGGGTCACTGGTTCCAGGGAAGGGAGAGAGCCAGTGCCGTAAGACAAACACAACATCCATGCCTGACCGGGATTCGAACCCGGACCCCTTCCGGACGAATGATCAGAGGCCAACGCCTTAGACCACTGCGCCACCGGGGGCGGCCACATTTTGTTGTTCAGCAAATTACAAGAAAATGGGTCCTGGAAGATATAATATTTCTTCCCTATCTTACAAATTATTAAACGAAAATTAAATTGAAACTGAAGAAAGATACCAACCAGCGCCCCTTTCAGACATGACGCACCTGACGAAAATGCGGATATGCAGCCCGCATCAGTTATTTGTGTAAACAGCGACGATGTAAAAAAAAAAACATAAAAGTAGCCCAGGTGGGGAAACCCTAGTGATAAACATACGTGCGCTTCTTCATATATATATAACACAAATGACGGTTTAAAAGTAAAAAAAAATGATTCCGAAAAAAATGCAATTTGTGCGTGGCCCTCAGGCCTCACCCGCATTTAAGATCGGGAGGGATGCCGGCTTTGTTTTTTATTTTGTTACAAAAGATCCACCCGAACTTTCTTCCTGCCTCCTCGGGAAATGGAAGCTATGAGCAAAGGTTTAAAAAAAAAAAAGGCAAAAAAACTTCCAACCTTCTGGATTGGCGTTTCTTCTTTTCTTTAAATAAAAAAACCTGCTGGTGAGTGGTAAAAGATTTTAACTTTTTGTAAACCCATAAGACTCTTGGGACGTTAGGGGCCAGGGGCACCAGCCCCGTTGGCCCACCCCTAAGATGGCCATGCATGAGGTGCTTCGAAAGGAGTTGCTTTTTTGTATTCATTAAGGTGAATCAACAAATCCTGGCACACCTTACAGGTTTGGCACCAATGGCAACTGAACAGGTGCCTTTTCAGGAAAAATATTTTCAAAAATGCTCTCCCAACCCAAGAAAACACCAGTTTACACTTATCCATGCTCTCCCCCCGCCCCCCCCCCGAAAAAAAAATTGTCACACTACGCCTATGTGCATACATGTCAGGAGAATTAAATTCTTAATGAATTGTTACTGAAAAGATTAAGCACAGAAATTTCAGGGTGACTCAAAGCTAAAGTTCAAGGCAGTGATGTTTTATTAGAATACATCGCCAACTTCCATGTAATAGTATGACACAGAATGCTGGTTTTAAACATTTTGTAACGTACCAGGAGATGTGACGTACCTGCCAGAAGGACGCACACGACATAAAGGCAGATAGCAATTAGAATCAATGTCCGCGTAGCTTAATTGGTAGAGCAACTTATTCCGGAATGAGTGGACCCGGGTTCGAATCCTGGCGCGGATAAAAATGACGGAGAAATTCACTTCGTTATAATGGCGCCCGAACTATCCGGATGACCCGACCGTTCAAAATCTCGCATTGGTGTGATGTTATTTCCACACCGCGAGATAGGAAAAATATGAGCAGCACTTCGAAAGAAAAATAAAAATAAGGGGGAGATGATGTAACGTACCAGGAGATGTGACGTACCTGCCAGAAGGACGCACACGACATAAAGGCAGATAGCAATTAGAATCAATGTCCGCGTAGCTTAATTGGTAGAGCAACTTATTCCGGAATGAGTGGACCTGGGTTCGAATCCTGGCGCGGATAAAAATGACGGAGAAATTCACTTCGTTATAATTTGTGATAAAAAATATTATTATGAATTTGTTTCATGCTTACCTCTTCTTGTACTGCCTTCACAGATCTATTTTCTACACGACCAGAAAAAACGTACATAGCTAAGATTGTTTCCATTCAACCTGCACATTTCCCACTTTCAATATGTAACATTGAATAGATGTTCTGCTTTTTGATCACATATTTCATTCACTCCCAGCCCTGCAATAAGTAATAATGAATTGTGGTCCTGCTTTTGATTGCACTTTCACACAGTCTTGTGGCTGATGCAGAGTTAACTGATAATCTCCTTTTGATGTGAGAGAAATAAATTTGTGCTCATGTTCTTCCGTTAACAGCCACAAGAAAATACAATAGCAGGCAATGGTAGTTAACACTACTGAATCTTTAGGATAGTTAAGCTTACCATAATCTGTTACAGTTAAATAAACAAATCTGTAAGATTATGCAAGATCTAAATCTATTAGTTTGTTATGAATAAATAAAAAAAATTACACTTGAACAGTTTGTTTCAATCTTGGTTCGAAGAATGAATGCCTAGTTATGTGTATCAGCACAGGCTTCATTTCTTCAGGAGTATCCGATATGCAGTACATGTTAACGCAATAATTTTGTTCGGTTTCTTTCAGAAATTAGAAACATGTTGCAAGTTTAGTATTATATGCAGAATACCTATGACTGTGTATATCAGCACAGATATAAAAGTACGTGGGATATAAAACTAATCATGCAGTATTTGGAATCCATATGTATAATCACAATTACAACCGAAGTATCACAATTATATTATTACTGTATTTGAATGTCTTCTCTCTGTTACTATTTCCAGTATAAATTTAATGGACCTACTCAAAAAGTTTTTTTGACAATTTGCATATGAAACTGAATTTAGTAAACTGTTAATTGCAGGATCAATTGCACCTCCGCATTTTTAAGTGTTTTTGCCGTTCCCTTTTGGATGAACGATTCTTGTTTTGTTGTTTTAAATAGAAATTAAGTCTTGTCATAATGTAATACTGAATAACTTTACTAGAGGTCTCTATTTCATGATTTTTGCAACCAACTGTTTTCAAGGTGGAACCACGTAAAGCCTGTATGATGTCCGAAATGCTATCTCGGTGCAATTCAAGAAAACTGAAGCACTTAGTAAATTTTTCTTCAATTTCATAGATCAAGGCAAAAAGTTTGTTTGACGAATATGTCAGCTCTCCCTGATCAAAATGTTTTGTGTATTCTGCATTAACATTATTGATAGACACCTTATCCTGTTGAAGAAGGCTTTTACAAGTTATAACGAAGTGAATTTCTCCGTCACTTTTATCCGCGCCGGGGTTCGAACCCGGGTCCACTCATTCCGGAATAAGTTGCTCTACCAATTAAGCTACGCGGACATTGATTCTAATTGCTATCTGCCTATATGTCGTGTGCGTCCTTGTGGCAGGTACGTCACATCTCCTGGTACGTTACATCATCTCCCCCTTCTTTTTCTTTTTTTTTTTTCTTTCGAAGTGCTGCTCATATTTTTCCTATCTCGCGGTGTGGAAATAACTTCACACCAATGCGAGATTTTGAACGGTCGGGTCATCCGGATAGTTCGGGCGCCATTATAACGAAGTGAATTTCTCCGTCATTTTTATCCGCGCCAGGGTTCGAACCCGGGTCCACTCATTCCGGAATAAGTTGCTCTACCAATTAAGCTACGCGGACATTGATTCTAATTGCTATCTGCCTTTATGTCGTGTGCGTCCTTGTGGCAGGTACGTCACATCTCCTGGTACGTTACATCATCTCCCCTTCTTTTTCTTTTTTTTTTTTTTTCTTTCGAAGTGCTGCTCATATTTTTCCTATCTCGCGGTGTGGAAATAACTTCACACCAATGCGAGATTTTGAACAGTCGGGTCATCCGGATAGTTCGGGCGCCATTATAACGAAGTGAATTTCTCCGTCATTTTTATCCGCGCCGGGGTTCGAACCCGGGTCCACTCATTCCGGAATAAGTTGCTCTACCAATTAAGCTACGCGGACATTGATTCTAATTGCTATCTGCCTTTATGTCGTGTGCGTCCTTGTGGCAGGTACGTCACATCTCCTGGTACGTTACATCATCTCCCCCTTCTTTTTCTTTTTCTTTCGAAGTGCTGCTCATATTTTTCCTATCTCGCGGTGTGGAAATAACATCACACCAATGCGAGATTTTGAACGGTCGGGTCATCCGGATAGTTCGGGCGCCATTATAACGAAGTGAATTTCTCCGTCATTTTTATCCGCGCCGGGGTTCGAACCCGGGTCCACTCATTCCGGAATAAGTTGCTCTACCAATTAAGCTACGCGGACATTGATTCTAATTGCTATCTGCCTTTATGTCGTGTGCGTCCTTGTGGCAGGTACGTCACATCTCCTGGTACGTTACATCATCTCCCCCTTCTTTTTCTTTTTTTTTTTTTTCTTTCGAAGTGCTGCTCATATTTTTCCTATCTCGCGGTGTGGAAATAACATCACACCAATGCGAGATTTTGAACGGTCGGGTCATCCGGATAGTTCGGGCGCCATTATAACGAAGTGAATTTCTCCGTCATTTTTATCCGCGCCGGGGTTCGAACCCGGGTCCACTCATTCCGGAATAAGTTGCTCTACCAATTAAGCTACGCGGACATTGATTCTAATTGCTATCTGCCTTTATGTCGTGTGCGTCCTTGTGGCAGGTACGTCACATCTCCTGGTACGTTACATCATCTCCCCCTTCTTTTTCTTTTTTTTCTTTCGAAGTGCTGCTCATATTTTTCCTATCTCGCGGTGTGGAAATAACTTCACACCAATGCGAGATTTTGAACGGTCGGGTCATCCGGATAGTTCGGGCGCCATTATAACGAAGTGAATTTCTCCGTCATTTTTATCCGCGCCGGGGTTCGAACCCGGGTCCACTCATTCCGGAATAAGTTGCTCTACCAATTAAGCTACGCGGACATTGATTCTAATTGCTATCTGCCTTTATGTCGTGTGCGTCCTTGTGGCAGGTACGTCACATCTCCTGGTACGTTACAAAGTTTCACACACAATTTTTCTATTAAAAACACGAGCCACAAATCCTGAAATATAATATATGAGACGAACATCACTCTTTTGCTGGACCAGAATATTATGCTCCAAACTGCTTTCTTTGCGCGTAAGGTCAGAAGAATTTTCATTAGGACTTCCAGTTTCAAAAAATGAATCAATAACCGAAAGAACTGATTCTTCTGGTTCCTTTGGTGGGACACTGATTAGTGAATTTACTGCACCTCTTGGAGGTTTAGCAAGGTTATAAAAACTTAGCATTTCTACAATTGTCAGAAATTCAGTGCTGTTGGGGTGATCATTACATCCTTTGCATTGGCGAATAATGCTGAAAAGGTTTTCAATTTTATCCTGACTTAGTCTAGGTGTTAAAAGGTAAGAATAATGAGCACTATGCGTCAAGTATTCACCAAAGGATAAAGCGCTGCTAATCGATACCTTTAAACCTGTAGCAGTACTTTCAGAGATGAAACCATTACCTTCGGCATGCATCTCCCAAATATCTAAGAACTGCAAGAACTCTTTAAGAAACTCATATTTTGAGCTATTCACGTATAAAGAATTATAAGGAGTTCTATAACGAAGTGAATTTCTCCGTCATTTTTATCCGCGCCGGGGTTCGAACCCGGGTCCACTCATTCCGGAATAAGTTGCTCTACCAATTAAGCTACGCGGACATTGATTCTAATTGCTATCTGCCTTTATGTCGTGTGCGTCCTTCTGGCAGGTACGTCACATCTCCTGGTACGTTACATCATCTCCCCCTTATTTTTATTTTTTCTTTCGAAGTGCTGCTCACATTTTTCCTATCTCGCGGTGTGGAAATAACATCACACCAATGCGAGATTTTGAACGGTCGGGTCATCCGGATAGTTCGGGCGCCATTATAACGAAGTAAATTTCTCCGTCATTTTTGGTCTACGCCGGGATTCGAACCCGAGGCCGCTTTTTCCGGAACAAGTAGCTCTACCAACTGAGCTACGCAGACATTTGTTCTGATTCCTATCTGCCTTTATGTCGTGTGCGTCCTGCTGGCAGGTACGTCACATCTCCCCCGAAAGAGGGCCGGGGGCATGGCCCACGGGTCAGCCGTGACCATGAATCGTTGCAGGATGCCATCCACTGTAGAACGTGCACTTGAGAACTCCCAGTCAATCTGGTGTGTGGAATGCAACGTCACACACATTTATTTTTCGAAGCGCTGGAGAAGGGATTCTCTGATTTTTCCTGTCTCGCGGTGTGGAAATAACATCACACCAATGCGAGATTTTGAACGGCCGGGTCATCCGGATACTTCGGGCGCCATTATAACGAAGTGAATTAGCTTTATTTATCTTTTTGCTAAGCTAATTATTATGAATGAATAATGCTCTAAGCTTCAAAATAATGAATTCCCAAAAGGGTGTTGTTACTCGTTAATTATGAACTTAAACAAAGTCTCAACGCTGGTTATTTATATTAAGTAATCAAAGTCATAAACCTAACAGCCAGACAGAGGTCTGACAAAACTAAGAATTGAGAAAGACTGAACTTACTGACAAACTTGTTTATTTCCGAGACTCTTGGTCAACTAAGGCACTCATATATCTTGTACATAATAATGAATAAACTTTCCTCTTACAACCAACACAACTCAACACAACTCCACACCAACTCTCGATGAACGCGCCTATATACTAGCTACCACCACGTCATGACTTACACTCATTGCCAGATCTCATTCAGCGGGTGAAATAATATTTCGTTCAGTAGGAAAATAATTTACATAGTAAAATAAAATAACCAGAGATAGTAAAATCAAAAGGAAAGTGAATATAGAGTATACGTTACAGTTCTTGATGTCATTATGTCAATGAGTGCATTCATTTTTGTTATGAACATAATAGTTGGCTCTGGATCCCCGTATTGAAAACTTATTTGGTCTTTATAAATAAACAGGCCTTTAAGAACTTCTAAACTGAATATCTGAAGAATCCATTTATAACGAAGTGAATTTCTCCGTCATTTTTATCCGCGCCGGGGTTCGAACCCGGGTCCACTCATTCCGGAATAAGTTGCTCTACCAATTAAGCTACGCGGACATTGATTCTAATTGCTATCTGCCTTTATGTCGTGTGCGTCCTTCTGGCAGGTACGTCACATCTCCTGGTACGTTACATCATCTCCCCCTTCTTTTTCTTTTTTTTTTTTTTTTTTTTTCGAAGTGCTGCTCATATTTTTCCTATCTCGCGGTGTGGAAATAACATCACACCAATGCGAGATTTTGAACGGTCGGGTCATCCGGATAGTTCGGGCGCCATTATAACGAAGTGAATTTCTCCGTCATTTTTGGTCTACGGCGGGATTCGAACCCGGGTCCCCTCATTCCGGAATAAGTTGCTCTACCAGTTGAGCTACGCGGACATTTTATTCTGATTCCTATCTGCCTTTATTTCGTGTGCGTCCTGATGGCAGGTACGTCACATCTCCCCCCCGAAAGAGGGCCGGGGGCATGGCCCACGGGTCAGCCGTGACCATGAATCGTTGCAGGCAGCCATCCACTGTAGAACGTGCACTTGAGAACTCCCAGTCAATCTGCTGTGTGGAATGCAACATCACACATTTTTATTTTTCGAAGCGCTGGAGAAGGGATTCTCTGATTTTTCCTGTCTCGCGGTGTGGAAATAACATCACACCAATGCGAGATTTTGAACGGTCGGGTCATCCGGATAGTTCGGGCGCCATTATAACGAATTAAATTTCTCCGTCATTTTTATCCGCGCCGGGGTTCGAACCCGGGTCCACTCATTCCGGAATAAGTTGCTCTACCAATTAAGCTACGCGGACATTGATTCTAATTGCTATCTGCCTTTATGTCGTGTGCGTCCTTCTGGCAGGTACGTCACATCTCCTGGTACGTTACACATTTTTAAAAATGCATTACGTACACATTTGATCAAATGGGGAAAATCTGAAAAGAAGTGCAGATAGATATCTGTGTCCATCAACAGGATGAGGCACCTTGCATTTAATGTCTCCTGCGCTAGTCACGCCAATGCCAAATTTACGCCACATGGATCTGTTCCATGATGCTCCATCACCTACTATGCCATCCACAAATAATCCAGCTTTTTCGGATAATATTATTGCTTCAGTTAAAAATTTACTGAGCATATCCCCTTTCATATTACTTTTTGTGGCAAATACTGCTAAATATTGGGTCCAATCCCCAGTAAACGGCTGAAATAGAAATACCAAACCATGGTCACATAACTCATGTTTTTTTCTCCGCAGGTGTAAACAATCCATAATCAACATATCCCTGAATAGTCCCACTTGAATTTAGTTGCAGGTGCTCAGAAAGTTTCATCTCATCAAAAACTATGCAACCATGCCTTTCGAAAGAATTTAATTCAGCAGTTCTACCTTTCAAAGTTTCAAACATTTTCTTATTAAATCCATAACCAGCTTGATATGATTTCACATATTTTTTCAAACAGGTTCGACTAGGCAAAATAAGTAATTTGTTAAACCTTATGTGCTTATAGAGCCGGGGACTTTTCATTCTCATTATAATGCATTCTAACAACCAACTGCTGTCATACCTCATACCTTTTACACTCTTCCGCTCTGAAGCTTTAATGCATTCACCTATGGCTAATTGTTGCTTATGAGATAAAAATTTCAACTTGTTAGTCAAGTTATTAGATGTATCTTTTTTGTTTCTAACTTTTTAATTTTATTTCTCAAAAAGACTATGTTGTTTTAATCGCTTTGAAGTTTGATGTGCCATTTTTAACTTTATTCCACATGTCAGAACAGGTCTACCATTTCTTCGTCTTTTTAACACAGATCTGTGATTTAATAAAAGCTTGCGCTGGTACTGACATGCTGAACATATTGCTCCATTTTCACTAACATGACCAACACATTTCCTGTTTTGCCAAAACTTCCGATTTCGAGTAAGGAGTTGCTCACCTGTTTTGTGCTTAGGTATTTCTGGAAATTCTTCAAGAGTTCCAACACCACGACAGCTGTAATAGGAATTGGCCTTTTCCAGTATGGTTTCCAAACTTTTACACGAATTTACTTTCTCTTTAACAATTTCTATACCTTTATGGTACACAATACATGAAATTTCAGATTCTGAACATTTTTCAACAACAATTTTGGTATCAGGATTGGTATGTTCTTTCGAGTATATTTTCCATTTCATAAAGCACACAACATTTGGAGATTCTTCATATGTAACAGTTACCCAAAATTTTGTTGGCAAAGTAACGTTGCATATTTCTTCAAATGAAATAAGGTCTTCATTCATTTTTGTGTTGGTATCTATTAAACGAGGATTGTCCTCCAATTTTCTCTTTTTTTCTGGTACAGAAGATGTAATCCTTGTAGAACGTTTGTTTGGTAAAGGTTTACTGTAACGTACCAGGAGATGTGACGTACCTGCCAGAAGGACGCACACGACATAAAGGCAGATAGGAATCAGAACAAATGTCCGCGTAGCTTAATTGGTAGAGCAACTTATTCCGGAATGAGTGGACCCGGGTTCGAACCCCGGCGCGGATAAAAATGACGGAGAAATTTACTTCGTTATATTACTTAAATATTTCGGTAAATTTGGGAAAATAGTAGGTATGGCGTCAGGCTTGAGTAATGGTTTGTCTCGGCATGTTAGAACTTCCTTACCTTGAATAGTGGAACGATAATGCATCTCAATGAATTTAGATTCAAAGTGCAAGGCACATACAACACAACTTTCATCAAGTTTCTTATCAGCTCTGGGAATTGCCTTATCCCATTTGCTCAACATATCACGTATTTTGGGGACAGCAAAGAGTGATATTTTATTTTTGCAGGATTTATAGCCAGTATTACATCCTGGCACAAAACAGCTGCTTTGCCTTTTCCGTTTTCTATGTTTTTTTATTATTTGCTAATGCAGAATTTACCAGTCCTTTCACAGCTGACATTATTTCCTTATGATCTTATAACTAACTGTTGCAGTCGATTTCAGTACTGCACTTAAGTTTAATCACACAGTAGGTTTAACGCGTGACAGCCAATACTTGATCAACTTCTACATCTTCACGAATAAAAAGTTACTAATTTCGGAAATAAATTTCGTTATAAACAATCCACAGTTCACAGTTGAATAAAACTAACACCGGAATAAGCCTATTGCGTTTCAGTGATCAACTGTTGAATTACCTAGTGTATTACTGTTACGATCGAGCTACAACGAGTTAGCAAAGATACTGCCAAAAAGATTTCCCTACACTATGTTTTGTGAAAATTTGAAGTTTCGTAAGGCAGCAAATCCTTGACAAACAAACTTCCCACCATTGAATAGCTTGAAGCCGATGAAGCATCTTAACGTAACTTCCGATGCCAGCGCCCTCTGTCATTTCATGACGATTGGTCACAAAACCGTGAGGGACATCTTAGGGAGCACGACACACTAATTCTTCTAGGCACTGTAGCAGATGTAAACATTGTGTTTTTCGAAACAGTCAGAAAATTCGTGTAACTGATGCCGAAATAAAGCAGATACGAAGATATAAGACTGGTTTGTATCTTGTTTCTCCGTGATTTTCATTTGAACAATGTGGAAATAAAGCAGATGCGACAAATAACTATTCGCTACTTTGCATATTGCTAAATTTTTTTTATCCGAACGTTTCTATTATTAGCATTATTCACTGAACACTCATATGTGGCCGCCCCGGTGGCGCTGGCCTCAGATCATTCTTCCGTGAGGGGTCCGGGTTCGAATCCCGGTGAGGCATGGATGTTGTGTTTGTCTTACGGCACTGGCTCTCTCCCTTCCCTGGAACCAGTGACCCTAAATTAGGGACGGGCGACTGCTTATAGCCCATTGAGTTGCTCACGGTGGTCGTTAAACCTCCAATCAATCAATGAATGGGTGTTGTGTTTGTCTTACGGCACTGGCTCTCTCCCTTCCCTGGAACTAGTGACCCTAAATTAGGGACGGGCGACTGCTTATAGCCCATTGAGTTGCTCACGGTGGTCGTTAAACCTCCAATCAATCAATGAATGGATGTTGTGTTTGTCTTACGGCACTGGCTTTCTCCCTTCCCTGGAACCAGTGACCCTAAATTAGGGACGGGCGACTGCTTATAGCCCATTGAGTTGCTCACGGTGGTCGTTAAACCTCCAATCAATCAATGAATGGATGTTGTGTTTGTCTTACGGCACTGGCTCTCTCCCTTCCCTGGAACCAGTGACCCTAAATTAGGGACGGGCGACTGCTTATAGCCCATTGAGTTGCTCACGGTGGTCGTTAAACCTCCAATCAATCAATGAATGGATGTTGTGTTTGTCTTACGGCACTGGCTCTCTCCCTTCCCTGGAACCAGTGACCCTAAATTAGGGACGGACGACTCCTTATAGCCCATTGAGTTGCTCACGGTGGTCGTTAAACCTCCAATCAATCAATGAATGGATGTTGTGTTTGTCTTACGGCACTGGCTCTCTCCCTTCCCTGGAACCAGTGACCCTAAATTAGAAACGGGCGACTGCTTATAGCCCATTGAGTTGCTCACGGTGGTCGTTAAACCTCCAATGAATCAATGAATGGATGTTGTGTTTGTCTTACGGCACTGGCTCTCTCCCTTCCCTGGAACCAGTGACCCTAAATTAGGAACGGGCGACTGCTTATAGCCCATTGAGTTGCTCACGGTGGTCGTTAAACCTCCAATGAATCAATGAATGGATGTTGTGTTTGTCTTACGGCACTGGCTCTCTCCCTTACCTGGAACCAGTGACCCTAAATTAGGGACGGACGACTGCTTATAGCCCATTGAGTTGCTCACGGTGGTCGTTAAACCTCCAATCAATCAATGAATGGATGTTGTGTTTGTCTTACGGCACTGGCTCTCTCCCTCCCTGGAACCAGTGACCCTAAATTAGGGACGGGCGACTGCTTATAGCCCATTGAGTTGCTCACGGTGGTCGTTAAACCTCCAATGAATCAATGAATGGATGTTGTGTTTGTCTTACGGCACTGGCTCTCTCCCTTCCCTGGAACCAGTGACCCTAAATTAGGGACGGACGACTGCTTATAGCCCATTGAGTTGCTCACGGTGGTCGTTAAACCTCCAATCAATCAATGAATGGATGTTGTGTTTGTCTTACGGCACTGGCTCTCTCCCTTCCCTGGAACCAGTGACCCTAAATTAGGGACGGGCGACTGTTTATAGCCCATTGAGTTGCTGACAGTGGTCGTTAAACCTCCAATAAAAACAAACAAACAAAAAAAAAACACTCATATGTGAGCAGACCAGTGATGTATTCAAGGGTGCTTAGACCCCCCCCCCCCTGAAAATCTATTAATCCCCCCACACCACTAGTAGGTTTTTCGGTGGTCTTCTGCTATATTTATTTAGTCTAATTGTGCTTGTTTATAACTGAATATTGAGAGAACTTAATTTAAAAAATTAGGAAAGTGAGGGAAAATATAATTATAAAAAAATCCACATGGACTTCAATCTGAAATTTCTATCATCTTTCAACAAAACATTAAACAGTCCTCCCTGAAGAGGAATTTTTGGAGCCCCGGTGGCGCAGTGGTCTAAGCGATGGCCTCTGATCGTTCGTCCAAACGGGGTCCGGTTTCGAATCTCGGTGAGCCATGGATGTTGTGTTTGTCTAACGGCACTGGCTCTTTCCCTTCCCTGGAACCAGTGACCCTAAATTAGGGACGGGCGACTGCTTATAGCCCATTGAGTTGCTCACGGTGGTCGTTAAACCTCGAATAAAAAAAAAAAAAAAAAAGAAGATGAATTTTTCAACCACTGACAAATCGGACTACTTCCGCGATAAAAACCTAATTCTGCACAGTAACAGTAGAGATGTTTGCGCTATAATACATCATCATATTTTTGAGACTGGCATTCAGTTTTTTTTTCAGCCATCTGGATGTCAATATTTCATGTATAAGGTTAAGCCTCAGTGTAGCTGACATGACGTTAGTGCTTCCAGTACAGGAAAATATTTGCTACATGATTTTTAACAATAGTAATTTATTAGAAATTGTTCCCATAATAAAGAATTTTTTTTCTGGCGGTGGTAATTTACACTCTGTGACCCCCCCCAAAAATATATATATTTTATTAATAACATCTATGAAAATGCAAGTGCAAAGATAGTGCTGTTTGAAAATACAACACACATAAAAATTGGAAAGGGAGTGAGACAAGGTGACATAATATCTCCAAAGCTTTTTAACGCCACATTGGAAAATGTCTTTCAATCACTGAACTGGGAAAACAAAGGGATAAAGATTAATGGAGATAATCTAACCCACCTTCATTTTGCTGATGACATAGTCATTTTTGCAACTACCCCCTCAGAGCTGCAGAGTATGATCCAGGAACTTGCTGACAAGAGTAAAGAAGTGGGATTAAAAATGAACTTTCAGAAGACAAAAGTGATGTTGAGTGCTTTTACAAGAAATGAAGATTTATCGATTGATGGAGAACAACTGGAGATAACAGACACGTAAGTTTATCTTGGACAGCAGATATCAAGTGAGGGTCACATTGATGAAGAAATTAATCGGCGTACAAAACTTGCCTGGAGAGCTTTTGGAAGAAACAGCATAATTTTCAAGAGCAATATGCGATTATGTCTTAAAAGAAAAGTGTTTGATCAATGCATCCTTCCAGTGCTTACGTATGGTGCAGAGACGTGGACCTTAACTAAAAGAGACATACAAAGGCTGCAGACAACTCAAAGCAGCATGGAGAGGTGCATGCTTGGTATAACCAGGAGAGCTAAGAAGAGGAACTAATGGATCCGAAAAATGACAAGAGTGGAAGACATCATGATCAGAGTTAAGTCCCTGAAATGGCAATGGGCTGGACATACTGCCAGAAGGACAGATCATCGATGGACAGCCGAAATTTTAGATTGGATTCCAAGGGACAGGAAAAGACCCAGAAGAAGACCACATGGGAGATGGGTGGATGAAATTCGTAAATATGCGGGAGTGACATGGAGGAGACTGGCACAAGACAGACCGTTGTGGAGGAAACTTGGGGAGACCTTCGTCCAGCAGTGGATTGATAATGGTTGACAATGATGATGATGATAATGTGTAGGTTTCTTGGAATCTGCATTTGCGATATAAGAGCATAAGAAAATTTTTGTACTCTATTTAAAATTTATATAACAAAATTGTGATTATATGTATATAATCTGTCAACAAGTTTTAGCCCCCTCGAACTTTGGATTTTGCCCCCCCCCTACCCCGGAAAAAAAACCTCTGAATGCAACACTGGAGCAGACCTAACAGTAACAGACAACATTGCTTGAGCAGCGATCTTTTAAATAAATCACTTTCTAAGAAAAGCTGAAGTATTTAATGCGTAGGACTTCACTAAATTTCTGATTCTAAATATTTTTCGCATATGTTGTAGAGACTGTCATTCGCGACAAAGCTACAAGTACAGTTGTTGTTTTTTCCTAATGACTTGCGCATATCATAAATAGCGACATACGTTCTCTTGAATGGGGTGTGAACTGAAAATTAAACAACTTCAGAAAACATTTGAGTTATGTTGCTTTTGTTAATGAGAATACTAATCCGATCAGTGGCGTAGGAGCTGGGTACAGGGGTACAACGTACCCCCAAATTTTCGAGAAGGATACAATAATATCTACCGTACCCTCCCCCCCCCACCAGATATGAGCAAACACAAACCAATCATTCATAAAGAGTGAACTGTAAAATTTATATGCTACTTATTTTTTTTTCAAAGAAATATCACGGGTCATCTGGTTTTTTTTATATCCGAAGCTTGAAGTGGGAGGCTTTTCATCCACCAAAAACTGGCCAACCATCTGGGAAACTCCAGCAAATTAGTTCTGCAGGGAAACGACGAGTGCGAGGTTTTTGTTAATAACTTCAAACAGCATATGGTAGGGTTTTTTTTTTTTTTTTTTGGATTGGAATTTTAACGACCACCGTGAGCAACTCAATGGGCTATAAGCAGTCGCCCGTCCCTAATTTAGGGTCACTGGTTCCAGGGAAGGGAGAGAGCCAGTGCCGTAAGACAAACACAACATCCAAGCCTGACCTGACCGGGATTCGAACCCGGACCCCACGGACGAATGATCAGAGGCCAACGCCTTAGACCACCGCGCCACCGGGGCGGCATGGTAGGGCTAGCTAGGGCTTGATAACATACTTGTGATCAGTGTTTATTTTCTCTTAAAATTCCATGCATCTCGATCAGGTCTTCCTTTCTGCACACACACACAAAAAAAATTAATGCACAAGTAGACATTTTAGCGCCCGCAGCCCCGGCACTAAAATTGTTTTCTGTCTTAAGATCTGTAGCAATACAACAAGTGCATTACGGATTTCACATACAACTCATAGAACTCCAATTCCTCGATATCTCCATCATCATTTAGCTTTGCACCAGACCAATGTGCTTTTTACATCAATTGTCAGCCTATGTATCTAAAATTGTTTTCTGTCTTAAGATCTGTAGCAATACAACAAGTGCATTACGGATTTCACATACCACTCACAGAACTCCAATACCTCGATATCTCCAGCATCATTTAGCTTTGCACCAGACCAATGTGCTTTTTACATCAATTGTCAGCCTATGTATCTAAAATTGTTTTCTGTCTTAAGATCTGTAGCAATACAGCAAGTGCATTACATATTTCACATACCACTCATAGAACTCCAATTCCTCGATATCTCCACCATCATTTAGCTTTGCACCAGACCAATGTGCTTTTTACATCAATTGTCAGCCTATGTATCTAAAATTGTTTTCTGTCTTAAGATCTGTAGCAATACAACAAGAGCATTACGGATTTCACATACCACTCATAGAACTCCAATACCTCGATATCTCCAGCATCATTTAGCTTTGCACCAGACCAATGTGCTTTTTACATCAATTGTCAGCCTATGTATCTAAAATTGTTTTGTGTCTTAAGATCTGTAGCAATACAACAAGAGCATTACGGATTTCACATACCACTCATAGAACTCCAATACCTCGATATCTCCAGCATCATTTAGCTTTGCACCAGACCAATGTGCTTTTTACATCAATTGTCAGCCTATGTATCTAAAATTGTTTTCTGTCTTAAGATCTGTAGCAATACAACAAGAGCATTACGGATTTCACATACCACTCATAGAACTCCAATACCTCGATATCTCCAGCATCATTTAGCTTTGCACCAGACCAATGTGCTTTTTACATCAATTGTCAGCCTATGTATCTAAAATTGTTTTCTGTCTTAAGATCTGTAGCAATACAACAAGAGCATTACGGATTTCACATACCACTCATAGAACTCCAATACCTCGATATCTCCACCATCATTTAGCTTTGCACCAGACCAATGTGCTTTTTACATCAATTGTCAACCTATGTATCGTTCAAAGTTTTTAATATAGACTTCATAATGCTTCAATGGTACTAACTTCGCGGGTAGAGCAGTTTTTATCTTACTGCGGTTTTACTTTATTAATGTAAACAAAGGAAATTTAATTTGTTCTTGTAAAGAGTTATATAACATTTCCTGAGAGATCCCTCTTTTCCAAACCCTGCTGACAGAAATTCATCCTAATGCTGACTTGTCCCTGCCCAATATTTTAATGGAAAAAAAGAGTACAAAAATTAACAAGAGAGAACACACACAAAAAAAAGCCCTTTTCCATTCATTTTCTGATAAGAAATTAATAATGTGAACTTTTTGTCTGCAATAAAAATAATAATGATAATAATTAATAATAATATGATGATAACAATGTTCATTCGGATGAATTCCTGATCAGTATACGTATTTTATAAAAACTCTAATATACTACCACCCCCCCAAAAAAAATTCGGAGGGGGTCATCCATAGATGGCTTAATCCTTGAGATGTTAGGTTCATGAGCTTGGACCCCCCTAAATCAAAAGCGTTCCTACGCCACTGAATCCGATAATCGACATTACTCTATGCAGAACATTATTATTAATAAAATGAACGACATGGTAAGTTACATAAATATTTGTAATTCTACTAAACCTATCGCAAATAATTTTTTAAAATAATATTTTAAGATAAAAAAAAATTGTAATTTTTTTTCTTCATATTTTGAATAAAGTTGATGAAAACCGGAGCCAATTGAAAAGGTGTGAACAAAGACGTCTTAACGCAATCGGGGTCTCTGGGCACATTTTCAACCTAACTTTTAAATTTACGAAGTTTTGCAATTAGAAAAATATGTTGCTTTAACAAACGGTAATCTGTTGATAAATGCCAACTCAGAAAAGAAAGAAGTAGCGAAATTTAAATTAAATTAGACCAGCTGAAATTAAATTTACATTTTCGCGTATAATAATGGCGTTATATCGAAATCAAATCAACAGAGAAATTTGTTTTCTAAAACTAAGCGTCAGTGATAGCGTTTTAGAGTATCAATAAAAACCTATAAATTAAGAATATGTAAATATAATACACTGGTATGTTCGTATTATGAACATACCTTTGTATTCTTTGTTTAAAACTTTTATTGGAAAATTTCGAGCTCTGACTCTTCTGTGTTGTGTACTTCTTAATTTTAACCTAAAATCTACAAAACAAAACAAAAACACGCAAAGAAATAAAATTAATAAACTTTGCAACCAATTTGGGGGCACTAGGTGTGAAACTGTATTCTGGGAACGTAAAACTCCTGACAAATTAAACAAGCTTAGTTACAAAGAATATAAACGCTTCGCGTGAAGAAGCTCAACTCTCGTAGAGATAATGTAAAACAGGCGACAGCAGCGCCACCATGTAATGCGGCAGCAGATGCTCTGCGGGAAAGTTAACATTCAGGCGCAAAAAGCGTAGGAGACACGGGACGGGAAGCCTATTTCACGGAAGGGAAGCTAAGCTTTGATCTGCGACTGTTTCCTTCGGTCTCATTGGGTCTACTAAAGCATTTTTTTTTTTTTTTTGTTGTTCTTTTCTGAGTATCCCTCCTGTCCCTTCTTTTGGTGAAACAAATATATACATTAGCAATTAATATTATTTTAAGGAAATTTTAGCAGTTTTATTCTCACTTTAAGCACCGTAGTAATACCAGGTTGCTTGGCATGAATTTCATATTTACAATATACCTTAAATGTCAAAAATGCTGAGGCTGGTTTCCCAGTAGCAGCTATAATAAAAAAGCAAAGACAACCGCAGTTTCCCAAAGCTACAATTTTTTTCTACCCTTCCGAAGTTTGTAAATTAAACGCACTGCGCTGGAGAAATTTTCTCAACAGATCGGAAAAACATCCGTTCGTATCTGAGTAGGTTCGAACCTGGGCCGCTGGCGTGATAGCTGATCTCTCTACCGACCGGACTAACTCGCCATGATTGAGTGTATGCTTAAAGCTGTCTGTTTGGTATGCATTGTGTAATCGAATGCTTCCTTCTTTCATTTTACAATATTACGAGGTATTTTTCATAAAAGTCAGTTTCATATAATTGATAAATTAATTTTTTCAACGTAACGATAGCTTTTTTTTCAGCAAACGTTGTTTTAATGGTTTTCCAGGATATTTGTTTCAAACGGTTTCAAATTTGTTCTTGTTATTCATCCACTCCATTCCATGAATTGTTATTCATCGGAATGGAGTGGGTGTATTTCATGGCTGTAATATAAACGCAGATCTAGATGAGAACAACAAAACCTTTGAACAAAACGCCAACACAAACAAGCGTTTATATTCTTTGAACACAAACACGCATGCTCAGTCTAACTCAGTCTGCTCGGCATCCTGCGGCATCAGCCTGTAATGTTGGCTTCTGTGTAGTAATTCTTTGCCGCATAATATAGTGGCGCTAGTTACGTCTCGCTGAGCCTTACCTTCTTATCAGTTAGATATTCTTTGCTTAGTTATTCGAGTTTTGACTTGTCGTAACCACCGGTAGATGTCGCCGCATGAGGCAAGCTGAAAACTTCAACCAATTGTATGACACGATTTAGCGTGAAATAACGTCATTGTTAACACTGAAGTGGTTAGTAATTACTGTATAATAAAAATCCGTAATAACACAGTAAAAGTTAATTTGCGATGTTTAGCTTTGTTTCTTTACTTAAACAATTTTCGAAAACGGATAGAGTACGAATACCCAGTAGATTCAAGACTTTCAGCCATTTCCCGTGCTCTTCCTCTAATTCTAAATAACCAGAAATGAAACCAACTTTATTGCTATTGTATTCCCTAAAAAATTTCTGGAAAACGTCATTTAAATAAACCTCCATAACCTTCAGAGAAACTTCCGAAATCGCTAATGTGAGTCCCGTTCCACGTTGCACCATCTGATGAAGACCTTATCGATTGCTTGTATATCGTTTTTCGATATCATTTATCGCACAGACGCAACTGACTGAATCTGTGACGTCACCATGGTATCCAAGTCTTGTGAACTTGGCATCTCCTGTTGGGCATGCGGACAAAAACATTACTTATGGGACGACCTGCAGGGACGCACTGAGAGCCCCCGCAACTCCAGCACTGTAGGGGGGGGGGGCTCATGGTTAAAAGAGGCCTCTATAGCCTGAGCAAAAGGATTAAAAAAAAAAAAAATTGCGGAAACATTGCATGAAACTGGTTAAAGAAATCACCAAGAATTAAGACAGTGATGCGACGGGAATCAGTAAGAGTCGGAAGCAGTATGGATAAGACGAAGGATCTAAGCGCATTTGATCGTGGGAAAAATGTCGGGTCCCAACGAATGGGTCACTCCATCTCGGAAGTCGTGCAGGCACTAGGATTTTCACGAGCCACTGTGTCACGGGTGCACCGTGAGTACATGGAATCCGGTAAAACCATCCCTACAAGGGCCAACTGCCGTGGACAACAGCGTGTGAATGAGTGGGGTCATCGTCGGCTAGCTCGCATTGTAACAGCGGATAGACGGGCCACAGTGCAAGAAGTCACTCGGTAATTTAACGCTGGTGCACAAAAATGTGTAAGCAGCCACGCCATCCAGAACCATCTCCTCGCTATGGGGTACAGAAGCCATCGTCCCACGAGGATACCGCTGCTGACCGCACATCACAGGGTGCAAAGATTAGCATGGGCGCGGGATCATCGCCACTGGACCCTAGACATGTAGGGAAAATGTTGCCTGGACTGATGAGCCGAGATTCACGTTGGTACATGCGGATGGCAGGATACGAGTACGGCGCAAACCATATGAAGCGATGAATAGTTCTTGCCAGCTGGGTACTCTTCAAGCTAGTGGGGGTGGCGTTCTCGTATATGGGGACTGTTTACGTGGACTGCAATGGGACCCCTGGTACGTGTGACATCGTCCCTCAGCGGCCAACGTTATCGGGATATCCTGGTCGACCATTTTCTCCCGTTTGTGCGTGTTCAACATCCCACTGGGGACCTCATCCTGCAACAAGACAATGCAGCTCCCGAATTGTATCCGAATGGTTGGATGAACACTCCACCGACGTGACCTCGCTTCCTTGGCCAGCTAGGTCACCTCTCCTTAATCCTATCGAGCACATCTGGGATGCCATCGAGAGAGATGTTCGAGGCACTGACCTCCCTCCATCAGATCTTCATGAACTGTGGGAGCTTGTTCAGGGGTCGTGGATCCGTATGGCTTCCCAACGCTTCCGGTGTCTTTTCGAGTCCATGCCGAGACGAATCGCCGCCGTCATCAGGGCGAAAGGTGGTGCTACACACGTTACTAGACAGGTATCTCTAATTCAATGGCTTTTCGGTGTATATTACAGTTGTTTGCACATAAGTATACATTCCCCAAATAGAATGAACTGAAAGGTGTTTTTCGCAAAAAATCAGAGATTTGTGCTATTTTTTGTTTATAACAGTCAAAAGTTTTCTTAATCGTTACTTAGTTTGTTTGCTTACTTATGTTGTGACTTTTCGTATAAATCGGAAAAGTCATTACACATGTGTCACAGAGCAATTGCATGTAAAGTCTGTGCAATCGTGTGACATTTCAAAAAGCAGGTCTCAGTTCTTTAAAGCAATAAATTTTGCATGATATGATTAACTTTAAAGTAAGTATTTTCTAGTAATTTGTATCAGTAATCGTTTTAATGATAACGTACACTTTGGTGTTTCACGGAATAAAGTGAAATAATTTTGATTTTAGGAAAAATACTGGTAGGCTCCAAAGAGTGTGATTTATTAAAAAAACAAACCCCGTAAAGCCTAATTATTAGGTGCTTGTGGATCATTCCCATTGCCTTTGAACGTTTGCTAACCGTTGAATCATCGACCCGTAGTGTTTCAGACAACTCGTGGAGCGTCTGACATGAATCCCCGTCCAATATGGCCTCCAATGCGCCATCTTCGAACTTTTCGGCTGCCCAGGGTGCTCTTTGTCCTTCACGTCACTTTCGTTGGCTTTGAAGCGTCGAAACCACTCTCTGCATGTTGTTTCCGATAGGGCATGTTCCCCATAGGCCTGCACTAGCAAACTATGACTTTCCGCTGCAGATTTCTTGAGATGAAAGCAGAAGAGTAATGCTTCCCGCAAATGCTCCTTTTTTTGGTACCAAACTCGACATCGCGAATGCGATAACAAACTCGTGTTCTGTGTCCTCCGATCGCGTGTCACGCACTGCTTCGCCCAGACGACGGACGGTACGTGCGTGCGCCAGGGAGGTCACGTGTGGTCCGGGTCACAGCGCACCACTGCTGCTCTCTATTGGGTAACAGCGGGAATTAATTAAAGCACCTAGTAATAATTTGGAAGTTAAAATGTTGAGTAATTGAAAGCGAATGGATTTTCGCAAAAGGACCTCTAAAACCTTTTTTGCGGGGGGGGGGGGTCCGGCACGCCGCAGATGACCTGATTTTTACATGGTTTCTATATTTACATATTGTGTAGTGCCAAAGAATGTTTACATGGTTTCTATATTTAAATATTGTGTAGTGCCAAAGAATTTTTATATGGTTTCTATATTTGCATATTGTGCAGTGCCAAACATTTTTTACATGGTTTCTATATTTACATATTGTGTAGTGCCAAATAATTTTTACATGGTTTCAATATTAACATATTGTGCAGTGCCAAAGAATGTTTACATGGTTTCCATATTTACATATTGTGCAGTGCCAAAAATTTTTTATATGGTTTCTATATTTCCATATTGTGCAGTGCCAAAGAATGTTTACATGGTTTCTATATTTTCATATTGCGTAGTGCCAAAGAATTTTTACATGGTTTCTATATTTACATATTGTGTAGTGCCAAAGAATTTTTACATGGTTTCTATATTCATATATTGTGTAGTGCCAAATAATTTTTACATGGTTTCTATATTGATATTGTACAGTGCCAAAGAATGTTTACATGGTTTCTATATTTACATATTGTGTAGTGCCAAAGAATTTTTACATGGTTTCTATATTTACATATTGTGTAGTGCCAAATAATTTTTATATGGTTTCTATATTTACATATTGTGTAGTGCCAAAGAATGTTTACATGGTTTCTATATTTACATATTGTACAGGGCCAAAGAATGTTTACATGGTTTCTATATTTACATATTGTGTAGTGCCAAATAATTTTTACATGGTTTCTATATTTACATATTGTGTAGTGCCAAAGAATTTTTACATGGTTTCTATATTTACATATTGTGCAGTGCCAAAGAATGTTTACATGGTTTCTATATTTACATATTGTGTAGTGCCAAATAATTTTTACATGGTTTGTATATTTACATATTGTGTAGTGCCAAGGAATTACCACTTATGAGATAATATGATGCTTTTACTTAAAATAATGTGCAAATATGTTTACATCAACTTATTGTTCCGAAACAGTACGATTCAGTAGAGTCATCGTAGCTCAAAATTATTTTTCTTTCTTTTCAGAATTCATATTTGCCGATAATATTGTACAAATGCTTTATGAGAAATTTGATCATCCTTCTCGAGAAGAAAACTCTCTAGAAGACGAGAGTTATATGAGATCACTGCAGCAGTTCTCAGACTTCATATTCACACAATTTGTTGAGAAAATAGAAGTTCCTCGCGGAGGATACAGTCCGGAAATCATTACAGCGATTGGTTTTAACTGTAAGGTATGTATTACATTTTAGATCATCTCATTTAGACGTCTACAAAGTTATTATTGGGACACAACACTTTGTCTCTACTTTATCTCGATAACACGACTAGTTTATACTTCGCACAGTAAAATGCATAGAAACAACTAGTAAAACGTTTCTCAAAGTGCGTAGTGCCCTTCGCACCTATTTAAAATCCATAGAGGAAACTAGAACAGTGGTTCACAAAGTGCGTAGAATGCTCTGAGCGCTTATTTGAAATGTGTAGAGTGCGTTAAACCCGCGGGCCTGAAAATAGGTAGAGTGTCCTGCGCACTTATTTAAAATTCGTACAGTGCACTAAACTAATGGTTCTCAAACTCCGTAGAATGCACTAGAACAGCGGTTCTCAAAGTGCGTAGTACTTGCCATACGTACTTATTTAAAATGCGTAGAGTGCACAAGAACGGCTGTTCTCAAAATGCATAGAACGCCCTGCGCACTTAATTAATATGCGCGGAGTGCATTAAAACAGCGGTTTGTCTAAACAGGAACTTAAGTTGGAGAGCATTTTTTTCTCGAATACAAAGGTCATCTTTAAAAATGAGAATAGGGATATAAAGCCCCCTCCCCCTCCCCCACGAAAAAAAATCCTGTCCAAACAATTGTCGGGATATCCGAGAAATATCCTCAACGGTCCGAGGAAGAAATACCCACGGAAAAAAATGCCCGCTTCTCGAAAATAGGAAAATTCGCTAGCTTTTTGACTGGGGTTCCATTACGTCTGTTAGAAACATGAGTTTTTTTGTTTTGTTTTCTTTCGAATTTTATGAAGAAAAATCTAAATTTCAATAAAGAAATTTTCAAAACTTAGAACATTTTCCCTGCTCAAGCACATAGCGGTAGAATTAGAACGACATCGTGTAGCGCGTTCCCGAAATAGCGGAAGAAGCTTATTGTTAGGAGAGACAGAGGAATACTAATATGTGTAAAAATGGAATCAAATACTACCAAGAGTTATTCAGGTATTAAACTTAAAACGCTCTCAAAATACCCAGGGCGTAGGACTTTTTTGGTGCATCCTTAAATCCGTATTAACCTATGAAATGCTTTGTTTATGAAGAGCGTTTTCTTTTGATTTTACCATGCATGTGTGTAAGACTTATTTGGAAAGCTTGGCTTGGCATTCAGTGCACCACTTACTAAACAGAATTGTCGGAAGAGTAATTGTATATTATTTGTGGATATGACATGCGCGTGCTCCTTCTCACAATGAGTCACTTCTGCCATTTCCGGAAAAAAATTATTATATCCTTGTATATTAATGGAACAAACTACAGTACTATGTCTTCGTAATGGAACAAACTACTATGCCCTTGTAATAAAACAAACTACTATGCCCTTGTAATAGAACAAACAACTATGTCCTTGTAATGGAACAAACTACTATGCCCTTGTAATGGAACAAACAACTATGTCCTTGTAATGGAACAAACAGCTATGTCCTTGTAATGGAACAAACAACTATGTCCTTGTAATGGAACAAACTACTATGCTCTTGTAATGGAACAAACTACTATGCCCTTGAATGGAACAAACTACAGTACTATGTCCTTGAAATGGAACAAACAACTATATCCTTGTAATGGAACAAACAACTATGTCCTTGTAATGGAACAAACTACTATGCTCTTGTAATGGAACAAACTACTATGCCCTTGAATGGAACAAACTACAGTACTATGTCCTTGAAATGGAACAAACTGCAGTACTATGTCCTTGTAATGGAACAAACTACAGTACTATGTCCTTGAAATGGAACAAACTGCAGTACTATGTTCTTGGAATGGAACAAACTACTATGTTCTTGTAATGGAACAAACTACTATGTTCTTGTAATGGAACAAACTATGTTCTTGGAATGGAACAAACTACTATGTTCTTGTAATGGATCAAACTACTATATTCTTGGAATGGAACAAACTACTATGTCCTTGGAATGGAACAGACTACTACGTCCTTGGAATGGAACAAACTACTATGTTCTTGGAATGGAACAAACTACTATGTTCTTGGAATGGAACAAACTACTATGTCCTTGTAATGGAACAAACTACAGTACTATGTCCTTGAAATGGAACAAACTACAGTACTATGTTCTTGTAATGGAACAAACTACAGTACTATGTTCTTGTAATGGAACAAACGACTATGCCGTGTAATGCTAGTTGATGTCATGTTTAAGAAGAGGAAATGTTCTGATCAATTATGTCGATTGCTGATCTAGAATTAAGTTTTTTTCCCCTGAAATTAAGAAAAAAAGACATGCTTCTGACAGACTTAAGAAAACAGCTGTCGTATTTTCTAATTTTAAAGATTTTTTCCGTGAGAATTTTTGTTTGGGCATTATTCCAGTGAGCATTCTTTTGTACATTGATATTCCGGTACATTTGAAAAATGTATTATTTATTTCTGTTATGAGATTAGGACCCCAAAACACCCGATAGTATCCTCTAATAAAGATCTGGCAGTGTTATCAAAGATGCAAACAACTATCTGGGTATTAGAAAACACTTTGACGAATGGTGGATTGCAATGTCTGCCCCGTGGTGCAGTGAGCTGATCGATGGATTCTGAGCATTCGTCCGAGATGGGTCCGGGTTCCAATTACGGTGAGGCATGGGCTTTGTGTTTGTCTTGCCGCACTGGATCTCTCTCTTCCCTAGAGTCAGTGGCCCTAAGTTAAGGACGGGGGATTGCTTGTAGCCCATTGAGTTGCTCACGTTGGTCATTAAAACCAACAGACCCCCTTCCCCCCCAAAAAAATTCCTATCCAAACATTGGGCTCTGAGCGTTTCCGAGACGACAAGGATTGTGAGGTGCGCAAGATCAGCTATAGAAATTATTTTAATGCTCTAGTAAACTTATTGTGGTTCGTACCTTCAGTACCTTTCGTGGTTTTCCCTCTTCCAACCAATCTCTGAGGAGGAAAGGAAACACGAACGCCCGGCACAGTTTGGCTGGACCATAGCTCATGGATGTCAGACGTGAGCGAAGAATATCTGGGATGCTGTGTCGCAAATCGCCAGTAATTCGAATGCTTGTGACGGAATAATAGGTCACAACGCACAGTATATCGAGCCAAGTTTGAAACTGAGCTGTGTAATTATAAGCAGCTCTGACCAACCACGCGGACTTAGCTTCACCGTCAAGAGCATCTATAATGCGCACGCGAGCATCAATACTGGACCTTGAGTGGGTGTAAGGTCTTCTTTTCCCGTGAATTTCGTTTCCTGTTGCACCATGTGGACGGTCAGGTGTTCGTTCGTCGTTTACCTGGGAAAGTGTTAGCTCGTGGATGCGTCGTGGGACTTAAAACAAACTGCTGGAGGAAGTATGATGCTTTGGGCAATGCTCTGCTCTGAAATCTTGGGTCCAGCTATTCGCGCGCAGGAAACTATGATGTCTAGTACCTACCTAAACATCATTGAAGTCCAGGTACATTTTTTCGTGGAGACCATGTAAGCCTTTTCATTAAGACGAGGTATATCTTTTCATGAAGATCAGGTACACCGTTTCGTGAAGACCAGGTACATCTTTTCGTGATAACCAGGTATATCTTTTCATGGACAAAGTACATCAGTTCGTGGAGACCAGGTACATCTTTTCGTGGAGACCAAGTACATTTGTTTATGGAGATCAAGTTCATTTGTTCATGGAGACCAGGTACATCTTTTCGTGAAAACCAGTTACATCTTTTCATGGAAACCAGGTATATCTTTTCATGGAGATCAGGTATATCTTTTCATGGACAAAGTACATCAGTTCGTGGAGACCAGGTACATCTTTTCGTGGAGACCAAGTACATTTGTTCATGGAGACCAGGTACATCTTTTCGTGAAAACCAGGTACATCTTTTCATGGAAACCAGGTATATCTTTTCATGGAGATCAGGTATATCTTTTCGTGAAAACCAGGTATATCATTTCATGGAGATCAGGTGCATCTTTTCGTGGAAACCAGGTACATCTTTTCATGCAGACCAAGTATGTCTTTTCATGGAGATCAGGTATATCTTTTCATGGAGATCAGGTATATCTTTTCATGGAGATCAAGTATATCTTTTCATGGAGAACAGGTATATCTTTTCATGGACAAAGTACATCAGTTCGTGGAGACCAGGTACATCTTTTCGTGGAGACCAAGTACATTTGTTCATGGAGATCAAGTTCATTTGTTCATGGAGACCAGGTATATCTTTTCATGGAGATCAGGTACATTTGTTCATGGAGATCAAGTACATCTTTTCATGGAAACCAAGTGCATCTTTTCATGGAGATCAGGTACATTTGTTCATGGAGATCAAGTACATCTTTTCATGGAAACCAAGTGCATCTTTTCATGGAGATCAGGTACATTTGTTCATGGAGATCAAGTACATCTTTTCATGGAAACCAAGTGCATCTTTTCATGGAGACTAGTTATTCCCAATAAAATTGTTTTCTTTCATCAGCATAATGCGCCAAGCCACACTGCCGGAGATTATTCATGAGCGGTTCGTAGAACATGAGGAAGACTTCCAGGAATTGCTCTTGCCTCTTAGTTTTCCAGACATCAATCTAATCGAGCATCTGAGGTTTATGTAGGAACTGCAAATCCGATATCGGCAGCTCAACCGTGTAAATGTAACACACAAGAGCCAAAGGTTCTGCTGGAAACGCTTTAGTACACCTTTAGAAATCTTGCAGCGTTTATGCCTCGCCGGCTAGATTTGGCGGGACATTGAGGAATAAACCATATTGGGCAGGTGATCAACACCTTTAAAAATCTTGCGGCATTCATGCCTCGCCGGCTGAGAACTTATTTGGCGGGACATTGAGCAACAAAACCATATTGGGCAGGTGATCAACACCTTTAGAAATCTTGCAGAGTTCATGCCTCGCCGTCTAAGAACTGATTTGGCGGGAAATTGAGGAGCAGAAGCATATTGGGTAGGTGATCAACACTTTTAGAAATCTTGCAGCATTCATGCCTCGCCGGGTAAGAACTGATTTGGCGGGACATTGAAGAGCAAAACCATATTGGGCAGCTGATCAACACCTTTAGAAATCTTGCTGCATTCATGCCTCGCCGGGTAAGAACTGATTTGGTCTGACATTGCGGAACAGAACCATATTGGGCAGGTGATCAACACCTTTAGAAATCTTGCAGCATTCATGCCTCGCCGGGTAAGAACTGATTTGGCGGGACATTGAGTAACAGAACCATATTGGGCAGGTGATCAACACCTTTAGAAATCTTGCAGCGTTCATGCCTCGCCGGGTAAGAACTGATTTGGTGGGACATTGAGGAACACAACCATATTGGGCAGGTGATCAACACCTTTAGAAATCTTGCAGCGTTCATGCCTCGCCGGGTAAGAACTGATTTGGTGGGACATTGCGGAACAGAACCATATTGGGCAGGTGATCAACACCTTTAGAAATCTTGCAGCGTTCATGCCTCGCCGGCTAAGAACGGATTTGGCGGGACATTGAGGAACAAAACCATATTGGGCAGGTGATCAACACCTTTAGAAATCTTGCAGCGTTCATGCCTCGCCGGCTAAGAACGGATTTGGCGGGACATTGAGGAACAAAACTATATTGGGCAGCTGATCAACACCTTTAGAAATCTTGCTGCATTCATGCCTCGCCGGGTAAGAACTGATTTGGCGGGACATTGAGTAACAGAACCATATTGGGCAGGTGATCAACACCTTTAGAAATCTTGCTGCATTTATGCCTCGCCGGGTAAGAACTGATTTGGTGGGACATTGCGGAACAGAACCATATTGGGCAGGTGATCAACACCTTTAGAAATCTTGCAGCATTCATGCCTCGCCGGGTAAGAACTGATTTGGCGGGACATTGAGGAACACAACCATATTGGGCAGGTGATCAAAACGTTTTGGCTGTCAGTGAATATTTTAGGATTTGGTCGGTGAGGCCACCGGCATGTTGTGTGATCGGCGTCAGCTCTTGGTTACAGATTACTACAAAATGATATGACTCATGAGTGCATTTTTATTTAATTTTTTATTCTGATGGAGAAGTATTAATATGTATGAGTACGGGGTGATTGTGAACTCCTTCAACAAAACAAGAGGGGTGATAGTACACATCAAGACGAAACATATTTGCAATTAAACCTAAGGCCGCGTTCCATTCCTAGTGCCAGAAAAGAGCGCGTTCGAAAAACGTCCAACAGGCACACGGAGTTCCAACCAGTGCATGAGAAGCACAAGATGCAAATCAGGTCCCATGAACACGTGCGTAGACGATGAGGAGCAAATATTTAAAAACGCAGCCGAACTCGTTCAGCGATGTTGCCGTGCGAATATCACATGACAACTGACGTGTTCGTGAAGGGTATGGAGGACTACAAAGACGAGGAATTGATGGATATGCGTCTCATGTACGGGCAAGCATGTGGTAATGGGCGTGAAGCAAAAAAAACTGTTGCACGATGTTCCGCTCACCACACGGAGGGACATGTGGTTTATGCAAGATGGCGCCCAAGCACATGTTGCCACCGAGGTCCGATGCTTCCTAAATGCGACCTATCACGGGAGGTTGACCTGTGGCTTGGCCTCCACGCTCCCTGGACTTCTTCATTTGGGGGCACATCAAAACATTGGTGTACGAGACACCTGTGGTCTCTATAGAAGATCTCGTCGCGCGAATCGCTGTTTCTGCGGACAAGATCAACACCATACCGGGAGTTCTACGAGAGGGTGCGACAGTCGTTCATTCGCCAGTGTGGGCTATGCAATGACTTCCTTACACTCCATTTTTAGCATCTGCTTTGAGTCTTTCTCTGACGCGATTGGAATTGTGTAACTCATAAATTAGGTATGTCTCTTTGCTTTCACTGTTGAAGGCTCAACGTGGATATGTAACTTTACTCTTTTCTGGCACCAGGAGTGGAATGCATCCCTAGGTTCCATTGCAAATATTGTTCTATAATGAATAAACTCTTTTACCAGCTAAGTATATTGCTTCTGCTACTGAATTATATGCTTGTACTAAGCTTCAAGTGTTTGATCAATGCATCAATGCATCCTTCTGTAACGTACCAGGAGATGTGACGTACCTGCCAGAAGGACGCACACGACATAAAGGCAGATAGGAATCAGAATAAAATGTCCGCGTAGCTCAACTGGTAGAGAAACTTATTCTGGAATGAGTGGACCCGGGTTCGAATCCTGGCGCGGATAAAAATGACGGAGAAATTCACTTCGTTATAATGGCGCCCGAACTATCCGGATGACGCGACCGTTCACAATCTCGCAATGGTGTGATGTTATTTCCACACCGCGAGATAGGAAAAATAAGAGCAGCACTTCGAAAAAAAAAAAAAAAAAAAAAAAAAAAAAAAATAAGCGGGAGATGATGTAACGTACCAGGAGATGTGACGTACCTGCCAGAAGGACGCACACGACATAAAGGCAGATAGGAATCAGAATAAAATGTCCGCGTAGCTCAACTGGTAGAGCAACTTATTCTGGAATGAGTGGACCCGGGTTCGAATCCTGGCGCGGATAAAAATGACGGAGAAATTCACTTCGTTATACTTCCAGTGCTTACCTATGGTGCAGAGACGTGGACCTTAACTAAAAGAGACATACAAAGGCTGCAGACAACTCAAAACAGCATGGAGAGGTGCATACTTGGTGTAACCAGGAGAGATAAGAAGAGGAACTCGTGGATCAGAAAAATGACAAGACATCATGATCAGAGTTAAATCCCTGAAATGGCAATGGGCTGGACATTCTGCCAGAAGGACAGACCATCGATGGACAGCCGAAATTTTAGATTGGATTCCAAGGGACAGGAAAAGACCCAGAAGAAGACCCACATGGGAGATGGGTGGATGAAATTCGAAAGTATGCAGGGGGTGACATGGAGGAGACTGGCACAAGACAGACCGTTGTGGAGGAAACTTGGGGAGACCTTCGTCCAGCAGTGGATTGATAATGGTTGACAATGATGATGATGATGACTAAGCTTCAAATAGTGAATTCAAATGGTTGTTGTTACTAGTTAATTAAGATCATGAATAAAGTCTCCTGCTAGTAGTGTAGTAATAGTATTGAACAAACTTATAACTGGTAGTAATGTTGTAGCAGTAATTAGGATGAATAAAGTCTTAACGCTGGTTGTTAATAGTAATAAACTAATGACATAAACCTAACAGCCAGACAGAGATCTGACAAAAACTATGAATTGAGAAAGACGTACTTACGACAAAGCTGTTTTATTATGTAACTCTTGATCATCCAACGCACACACACAACTCGTTTCACAATAATGAAGTATCAAACTAATCGCATAGAACGAAGCTCTCAATACAACAACAACAACAACAACAACAACAAACTCTCTCCTTCACATAAACCAACGCTCTCTTTCACATATCGTTGAACGCGCCTATTTATACTGGCTACCACCACGTCATGACTTACACTCATTGCCAGATCTCATTCAGCGGGTGAAATAACATCTTGTTCAGTAAGAAGATAATTTACATAGAGAAATAAAATAACCAGAGATAGTAAAATCAAAAGGAAAGTGAATCGAGAGTATACGTTACAGTTCGTCTTGATGTGTACTATCATCACTCCTCTTGTTTTGTTGAAGGAGTTTACAATCACTGTATATTTTTTAGAACTGTTCAATGATTGAAATTTCTTGTTTCAGAACTTGAAGTCATTCCATTCCAGCGGAGTGAATCTGGATACCGCTTTATACAATCCCTCTCTCAGAAACATGAAGAACTTGACCGTTCTTAAGTTGGATCTTTACAAGAATCTCAATGTGGAGACCATGGAAGTTATTGCCAGCTCCCTCACAGAACTGAAAACCCTAAGTCTGGATGACACGAACATTGATGACGATTCATTGTTTGTTCTTTGCGGTCATAAAAGGGCTAATGGTGAAGACATTCGAAGTTGTTGCTATACAAAAGAGTGTGGAACGAACAGTCCTTTGCAGCTCTTGAATCTCGACATTAATCGCACAGAGGCCAGCGAGACTGGAGTGGCTTGCGTTTTAACACATATGCCAAAACTTCGAGAGTTATACCCCCTTCCTATGAAGATGTGCCTTACGCCTTGTGTGAGATTGACATACAACGGAAGAAATGCAGAATGCCCAGACTAATTGTGCAGCTAACGTCTCTTGTGTGTGGAAAATTCGATGGAAACTTGGAAACCGTTCTTGGTAGTTGCCCAGAGTTGGAGAAATTAAGTTTATTTATTAGTAATGACAATAACAAACGCAGAGAGCAGACATTGGCCATGTTGAAACTCACTCATCTGAGAAGCTTTCGGCTTTCCTGTGCTATCACCGATCGTTTCTGTGAAAGCATGAAGATTTTCTGGAACAGGAAAGGTAGTCAGATAAGGTCCTTATATCTTCAAGGAGATTCGAGGGAAAGAACGCCAGTCGACGCAAAACATCTCCAATATATACTGAGCATGTGCCCCTATTTAGAAGAACTGTCTCTGATTGATATTTATCTGAATTACGCAAAATTGGGCAGCAAGCCTTTCAGACATGTTCCATGTCTCAGAAATTTACAAAAGCTGGCTATAAAAATGGAAGGAGAGCCTCACTCGATGGTTGTGAGAGAAACCTTCAAGATTATTGCTGAAGCTATAAACCTCCAGGAATTAATTTTGATCATCCCTACTGACAAAAACGTTGTTTCTAGATTACTGGCACAAATAGATTTCCTTTTCTTAAATACAATAATTTATGTCGACAGCAATAAAAGGGAAAAACTCTATAAGTGGAGTCATGAACATGTCGCGCGCAATTAAATGTGAAAAAAAAAGTGTCATTTTATTAAAGAATGAAAGGGATGTCTACTCTATTTTCTGTTAATGCCTTGCCAATGAAATTTCAGGGAATAAACGGCTATGTTTGAAATTTGTTTCTGTATCTGATTATAAAAACATTTTTTTCTTTTTAACGAGTTTTCGTATGTTATACACAGTCGAATCAAATTATTGTGACCACCACCTACTTTCGAAGTCCACAGCGCGTAGACAATGAAAGAAGGCATACATCATGAGCTGGCTTGGAGGGTATAAAAGGGCCCAGCAAAAACAGTCTTGCTAACCGGGCCGCGGGTGGCCTAGTGGTTAGCGTTCGTGACTGCCACGGAGAAGACCTGGTTCGATCCCAGGCGGGAACGAAAACTCGAACCACTAATTGTGCGTCGAATGGGCACGTTAAGCCGTCGGACCCCGGGTACTGACCCCCGGTAACAAATAAGGGCGTCTTCCTCCCTCTTTCTACTTCGCTTCCGCGTCACTTTCATATCGGGCACTCTAGCCCAAATCTCTTAGCTTCCTATTTCTAAGGGTTGTTTAGGACCTGGGGTCAGACACTCCCTTCCTAAAATCCTCTACATATGATCTGATCTACTAGAGCATTGAATGGGCACGTTAAGCCATCTGACTCCCGGTAGTAAATAAGGGCGTTTTCTACCTCGCTTTCGTGTCACTTTCCTATCGGGCACTCTAACCCAAATCTCCTAGCTTCCTATTCCTAAGGGTTGTTTAAGACCTGAGGTCAGACACTCCCTTCCTAAAATCCTCTACATATGATCTGATCTGATCTACTAGAGCATTGAATGGGCACGTTAAGCCTTCTGACCCCTGGTAATAAATAAGGGCGTCTTCTACCTCGCTTCCGTGTCACTTTCCTATCGGGCATTCTAGCCCAAATTTCCCAGCTTCCTATTTCTAAGGCTTGTTTAAGACCTGGGGTCAGACAATCCCTTCCTAAAATCCTCTACATATAATCTGATCTGATCTACTATAGCATTGAATGGGCACGTTAAGCCTTCTGACCCCTGGTAATAAATAAGGGCGTCTTCTACCTCGCTTCCGTGTCACTTTCCTATCGGGCATTCTAGCCCAAATTTCCCAGCTTCCTATTTCTAAGGCTTGTTTAAGACCTGGGGTCAGACACTCCCTTCCTAAAATCCTCTACATATGATCTGATCTGATCTACTAGAGCATTGAATGGGCACGTTAAGCCTTCTGACCCCTGGTAATAAATAAGGGCGTCTTCTACCTCGCTTCCGTGTCACTTTCCTATCGGGCACTCTAGCCCAAATTTCCCAGCTTCCTATTTCTAAGGCTTGTTTAAGACCTGGGGTCAGACACTCCCTTCCTAAAATCTTCTACATATGATCTGATCTGATCTAGTAGAGCATTGAATGGGCACGTTAAGCCTTCTGACCCCTGGTAATAAATAAGGGTGTCTTCTATCTCGCTTCCGTGTCACTTTCCTATCAGGCACTCTAGCCCAAATCTCCCAGCTTTCTATTTATAAGGGTTGTTTAGGACCTGGGGTCAGACACTCCCTTCCTAAAATCCTCTACATATGATCAGATCTGATCTACTAGAGCATTGAATGGGCACGTTAAGCCTTCTGACCCCTGGTAATAAATAAGGGTGTCTTCTATCTCGCTTCCGTGTCACTTTCCTATCAGGCACTCTAGCCCAAATCTCCTAGCTTTCTATCTCTAAGGGCTGTTTAAGACCTGGGGTCAGACACTCCCTTCCTAAAATCCTCTACATATGATCAGATCTGATCTACTAGAGCATTGAATGGGCACGTTAAGCCTTCTGACCCCCGGTAGTAAATAAGGGTGTCTTCTATCTCGCTTCCGTGTCACTTTCCTATCAGGCACTCTAGCCCAAATCTCCCAGCTTTCTATTTATAAGGGTTGTTTAAGACCTGGGGTCAGACACTCCTTCCTAAAATCCTCTACATATGATCAGATCTGATCTACTAGAGCATTGAATGGGCACGTTAAGCCTTCTGACCCCTGGTAATAAATAAGGGCGTCTTCTACCTCGCTTCCGTGTCACTTTCCTATCTGGCATTCTAGCCCAACTTTCCCAGCTTCCTATTTCTAAGGCTTGTTTAAGACCTGGGGTCAGACACTCCCTTCCTAAAATCCTCTACATATGATCTGATCTGATCTACTAGAGCATTGAATGGGCACGTTAAGCCTTCTGACCCCCGGTAATAAATAAGGGCGTCTTCTACCTCGCTTCCGTGTCACTTTCCTATCTGGCATTCTAGCCCAACTTTCCCAGCTTCCTATTTCTAAGGCTTGTTTAAGACCTGGGGTCAGACACTCCCTTCCTAAAATCCTCTACATATGATCTGATCTGATCTACTAGAGCATTGAATGGGCACGTTAAGCCTTCTGACCCCCGGTAATAAATAAGGGCGTCTTCTACCTCGCTTCCGTGTCACTTTCCTATCTGGCATTCTAGCCCAACTTTCCCAGCTTCCTATTTCTAAGGCTTGTTTAAGACCTGGGGTCAGACACTCCCTTCCTAAAATCCTCTACATATGATCTGATCTGATCTACTAGAGCATTGAATGGGCACGTTAAGCCTTCTGACCCCCGGTAATAAATAAGGGCGTCTTCTACCTCGCTTCCGTGTCACTTTCCTATCTGGCATTCTAGCCCAACTTTCCCAGCTTCCTATTTCTAAGGCTTGTTTAAGACCTGGGGTCAGACACTCCCTTCCTAAAATCCTCTACATATGATCTGATCTGATCTACTAGAGCATTGAATGGGCACGTTAAGCCTTCTGACCCCTGGTAATAAATAAGGGCGTCTTCTACCTCGCTTCCGTGTCACTTTCCTATCGGGCATTCTAGCCCAAATTTCCCAGCTTCCTATTTCTAAGGGTTGTTTAAGACCTGGGGTCAGACACTCCCTTCCTAAAATCTTCTACATATGATCTGATCTGATCTAGTAGAGCATTGAATGGGCACGTTAAGCCTTCTGACCCCCGGTAGTAAATAAGGGCGCCTTCTATCTCGCTTCCGTTTCACTTTCCTATCAGGCACTCTAGCCCAAATCTCCTAGCTTCCTATTTCTAAGGGTTGTTTAAGACCTGGGGTCAGACACTCCCTTCCTAAAATCCTCTACATATGATCTGATCTGATCTACTAGAGCATTGAATGGGCACGTTAAGCCTTCTGACCCCCGGTAGTAAATAAGGGCGTCTTCTACCTCGCTTCCGTGTCACTTTCCTATCGGGCATTCTAGCCCAAATTTCCCAGCTTCCTATTTCTAAGGGTTGTTTAAGACCTGGGGTCAGACACTCCTTCCTAAAATCCTCTACATATGATCAGATCTGATCTACTAGAGCATTGAATGGGCACGTTAAGCCTTCTGACCCCCGGTAGTAAATAAGGGCGTCTTCTACCTCGCTTCCGTGTCACTTTCCTATCGGGCATTCTAGCCCAAATTTCCCAGCTTCCTATTTCTAAGGGTTGTTTAAGACCTGGGGTCAGACACTCCCTTCCTAAAATCCTCTACATATGATCTGATCTGATCTACTAGAGCATTGAATGGGCACGTTAAGCCTTCTGACCCCCGGTAGTAAATAAGGGCGTCTTCTACCTCGCTTCCGTGTCACTTTCCTATCAGGCACTCTAGCCCAAATCTCCCAGCTTCCTATTTCTAAGGGTTGTTTAAGACCTGGGGTCAGACACTCCCTTCCTAAAATCCTCTACATATGATCAGATCTGATCTACTAGAGCATTGAATGGGCACGTTAAGCCTTCTGACCCCCGGTAGTAAATAAGGGCGTCTTCTACCTCGCTTCCGTGTCACTTTCCTATCGGGCACTCTAGCCCAAATCTCCCAGCTTCCTATTTCTAAGGGTTGTTTAAGACCTGGGGTCAGACACTCCCTTCCTAAAATCCTCTACATATGATCTGATCTGATCTACTAGAGCATTGAATGGGCACGTTAAGCCTTCTGACCCCCGGTAGTAAATAAGGGCGTCTTCTACCTCGCTTCCGTGTCACTTTCCTATCGGGCACTCTAGCCCAAATCTCCTAGCTTCCTATTTCTAAGGGTTGTTTAAGACCTGGGGTCAGACACTCCCTTCCTAAAATCCTCTACATATGATCTGATCTGATCTACTAGAGCATTGAATGGGCACGTTAAGCCTTCTGACCCCCGGTAGTAAATAAGGGCGTCTTCTACCTCGCTTCCGTGTCACTTTCCTATCGGGCACTCTAGCCCAAATCTCCCAGCTTCCTATTTCTAAGGGTTGTTTAAGACCTGGGGTCAGACACTCCCTTCCTAAAATCCTCTACATATGATCTGATCTGATCTACTAGAGCATTGAATGGGCACGTTAAGCCTTCTGACCCCCGGTAGTAAATAAGGGCGTCTTCTACCTCGCTTCCGTGTCACTTTCCTATCGGGCACTCTAGCCCAAATCTCCTAGCTTCCTATTTCTAAGGGTTGTTTAAGACCTGGGGTCAGACACTCCCTTCCTAAAATCCTCTACATATGATCTGATCTGATCTACTAGAGCATTGAATGGGCACGTTAAGCCTTCTGACCCCCGGTAGTAAATAAGGGCGTCTTCTACCTCGCTTCCGTGTCACTTTCCTATCAGGCACTCTAGCCCAAATCTCCCAGCTTCCTATTTCTAAGGGTTGTTTAAGACCTGGGGTCAGACACTCCCTTCCTAAAATCCTCTACATATGATCAGATCTGATCTACTAGAGCATTGAATGGGCACGTTAAGCCTTCTGACCCCCGGTAGTAAATAAGGGCGTCTTCTATCTCGCTTCCGTGTCACTTTCCTATCAGGCACTCTAGCCCAAATCTCCCAGCTTCCTATTTCTAAGGGTTGTTTAAGACCTGGGGTCAGACACTCCCTTCCTAAAATCCTCTACATATGATCTGATCTGATCTACTAGAGCATTGAATGGGCACGTTAAGCCTTCTGACCCCTGGTAATAAATAAGGGCGTCTTCTACCTCGCTTCCGTGTCACTTTCCTATCGGGCATTCTAGCCCAAATTTCCCAGCTTCCTATTTCTAAGGGTTGTTTAAGACCTGGGGTCAGACACTCCCTTCCTAAAATCCTCTACATATGATCTGATCTGATCTACTAGAGCATTGAATGGGCACGTTAAGCCTTCTGACCCCTGGTAGTAAATAAGGGCGTCTTCTACCTCGCTTCCGTGTCACTTTCCTATCGGGCACTCTAGCCCAAATCTCCCAGCTTCCTATTTCTAAGGGTTGTTTAAGACCTGGGGTCAGACACTCCCTTCCTAAAATCCTCTACATATGATCTGATCTGATCTACTAGAGCATTGAATGGGCACGTTAAGCCTTCTGACCCCTGGTAATAAATAAGGGCGTCTTCTACCTCGCTTCCGTGTCACTTTCCTATCGGGCATTCTAGCCCAAATTTCCCAGCTTCCTATTTCTAAGGGTTGTTTAAGACCTGGGGTCAGACACTCCCTTCCTAAAATCTTCTACATATGATCTGATCTGATCTAGTAGAGCATTGAATGGGCACGTTAAGCCTTCTGACCCCCGGTAGTAAATAAGGGCGTCTTCTATCTCGCTTCCGTGTCACTTTCCTATCAGGCACTCTAGCCCAAATCTCCTAGCTTCCTATTTCTAAGGGTTGTTTAAGACCTGGGGTCAGACACTCCCTTCCTAAAATCCTCTACATATGATCTGATCTGATCTACTAGAGCATTGAATGGGCACGTTAAGCCTTCTGACCCCCGGTAGTAAATAAGGGCGTCTTCTATCTCGCTTCCGTGTCACTTTCCTATCAGGCACTCTAGCCCAAATCTCCCAGCTTTCTATTTATAAGGGTTGTTTAAGACCTGGGGTCAGACACTCCCTTCCTAAAATCCTCTACATATGATCTGATCTGATCTACTAGAGCATTGAATGGGCACGTTAAGCCTTCTGACCCCCGGTAGTAAATAAGGGCGTCTTCTACCTCGCTTCCGTGTCACTTTCCTATCGGGCATTCTAGCCCAAATTTCCCAGCTTCCTATTTCTAAGGCTTGTTTAAGACCTGGGGTCAGACACTCCCTTCCTAAAATCCTCTACATATGATCTGATCTGATCTACTAGAGCATTGAATGGGCACGTTAAGCCTTCTGACCCCCGGTAGTAAATAAGGGCGTCTTCTACCTCGCTTCCGTGTCACTTTCCTATCGGGCACTCTAGCCCAAATCTCCCAGCTTCCTATTTCTAAGGGTTGTTTAAGACCTGGGGTCAGACACTCCCTTCCTAAAATCCTCTACATATGATCTGATCTGATCTACTAGAGCATTGAATGGGCACGTTAAGCCTTCTGACCCCCGGTAGTAAATAAGGGCGTCTTCTATCTCGCTTCCGTGTCACTTTCCTATCAGGCACTCTAGCCCAAATCTCCCAGCTTCCTATTTCTAAGGGTTGTTTAAGACCTGGGGTCAGACACTCCCTTCCTAAAATCCTCTACATATGATCTGATCTGATCTACTAGAGCATTGAATGGGCACGTTAAGCCTTCTGACCCCCGGTAGTAAATAAGGGCGTCTTCTACCTCGCTTCCGTGTCACTTTCCTATCGGGCACTCTAGCCCAAATTTCCCAGCTTCCTATTTCTAAGGCTTGTTTAAGACCTGGGGTCAGACACTCCCTTCCTAAAATCTTCTACATATGATCTGATCTGATCTACTAGAGCATTGAATGGGCACGTTAAGCCTTCTGACCCCCGGTAGTAAATAAGGGTGTCTTCTATCTCGCTTCCGTGTCACTTTCCTATCAGGCACTCTAGCCCAAATCTCCCAGCTTTCTATTTATAAGGGTTGTTTAAGACCTGGGGTCAGACACTCCCTTCCTAAAATCCTCTACATATGATCAGATCTGATCTACTAGAGCATTGAATGGGCACGTTAAGCCTTCTGACCCCTGGTAGTAAATAAGGGCGTCTTCTACCTCGCTTCCGTGTCACTTTCCTATCGGGCATTCTAGCCCAAATTTCCCAGCTTCCTATTTCTAAGGGTTGTTTAAGACCTGGGGTCAGACACTCCCTTCCTAAAATCCTCTACATATGATCTGATCTGATCTACTAGAGCATTGAATGGGCACGTTAAGCCTTCTGACCCCCGGTAGTAAATAAGGGCGTCTTCTACCTCGCTTCCGTGTCACTTTCCTATCGGGCACTCTAGCCCAAATCTCCCAGCTTCCTATTTCTAAGGGTTGTTTAAGACCTGGGGTCAGACACTCCCTTCCTAAAATCCTCTACATATGATCAGATCTGATCTACTAGAGCATTGAATGGGCACGTTAAGCCTTCTGACCCCCGGTAGTAAATAAGGGCGTCTTCTACCTCGCTTCCGTGTCACTTTCCTATCAGGCACTCTAGCCCAAATCTCCTAGCTTCCTATTTCTAAGGGTTGTTTAAGACCTGGGGTCAGACACTCCCTTCCTAAAATCCTCTACATATGATCTGATCTGATCTACTAGAGCATTGAATGGGCACGTTAAGCCTTCTGACCCCCGGTAGTAAATAAGGGCGTCTTCTATCTCGCTTCCGTGTCACTTTCCTATCAGGCACTCTAGCCCAAATCTCCTAGCTTTCTATTTCTAAGGGTTGTTTAAGACCTGGGGTCAGACACTCCCTTCCTAAAATCCTCTACATATGATCAGATCTGATCTACTAGAGCATTGAATGGGCACGTTAAGCCTTCTGACCCCCGGTAGTAAATAAGGGTGTCTTCTATCTCGCTTCCGTGTCACTTTCCTATCAGGCACTCTAGCCCAAATCTCCTAGCTTCCTATTTCTAAGGGTTGTTTAAGACCTGGGGTCAGACACTCCCTTCCTAAAATCCTCTACATATGATCTGATCTGATCTACTAGAGCATTGAATGGGCACGTTAAGCCTTCTGACCCCCGGTAGTAAATAAGGGCGTCTTCTATCTCGCTTCCGTGTCACTTTCCTATCGGGCACTCTAGCCCAAATCTCCTAGCTTCCTATTTCTAAGGGTTGTTTAAGACCTGGGGTCAGACACTCCCTTCCTAAAATCCTCTACATATGATCTGATCTGATCTACTAGAGCATTGAATGGGCACGTTAAGCCTTCTGACCCCCGGTAGTAAATAAGGGCGTCTTCTATCTCGCTTCCGTGTCACTTTCCTATCAGGCACTCTAGCCCAAATCTCCTAGCTTCCTATTTCTAAGGGTTGTTTAAGACCTGGGGTCAGACACTCCCTTCCTAAAATCCTCTACATATGATCTGATCTGATCTACTAGAGCATTGAATGGGCACGTTAAGCCTTCTGACCCCCGGTAGTAAATAAGGGCGTCTTCTATCTCGCTTCCGTGTCACTTTCCTATCAGGCACTCTAGCCCAAATCTCCTAGCTTCCTATTTCTAAGGGTTGTTTAAGACCTGGGGTCAGACACTCCCTTCCTAAAATCCTCTACATATGATCAGATCTGATCTACTAGAGCATTGAATGGGCACGTTAAGCCTTCTGACCCCCGGTAGTAAATAAGGGTGTCTTCTATCTCGCTTCCGTGTCACTTTCCTATCAGGCACTCTAGCCCAAATCTCCCAGCTTTCTATTTATAAGGGTTGTTTAAGACCTGGGGTCAGACACTCCCTTCCTAAAATCCTCTACATATGATCAGATCTGATCTACTAGAGCATTGAATGGGCACGTTAAGCCTTCTGACCCCTGGTAGTAAATAAGGGCGTCTTCTACCTCGCTTCCGTGTCACTTTCCTATCGGGCATTCTAGCCCAAATTTCCCAGCTTCCTATTTCTAAGGGTTGTTTAAGACCTGGGGTCAGACACTCCCTTCCTAAAATCCTCTACATATGATCTGATCTGATCTACTAGAGCATTGAATGGGCACGTTAAGCCTTCTGACCCCCGGTAGTAAATAAGGGCGTCTTCTACCTCGCTTCCGTGTCACTTTCCTATCGGGCATTCTAGCCCAAATTTCCCAGCTTCCTATTTCTAAGGGTTGTTTAAGACCTGGGGTCAGACACTCCCTTCCTAAAATCCTCTACATATGATCTGATCTGATCTACTAGAGCATTGAATGGGCACGTTAAGCCTTCTGACCCCCGGTAGTAAATAAGGGCGTCTTCTACCTCGCTTCCGTGTCACTTTCCTATCGGGCATTCTAGCCCAAATTTCCCAGCTTCCTATTTCTAAGGCTTGTTTAAGACCTGGGGTCAGACACTCCCTTCCTAAAATCCTCTACATATGATCTGATCTGATCTACTAGAGCATTGAATGGGCACGTTAAGCCTTCTGACCCCTGGTAATAAATAAGGGCGTCTTCTACCTCGCTTCCGTGTCACTTTCCTATCGGGCACTCTAGCCCAAATCTCCTAGCTTCCTATTTCTAAGGGTTGTTTAAGACCTGGGGTCAGACACTCCCTTCCTAAAATCCTCTACATATGATCTGATCTGATCTACTAGAGCATTGAATGGGCACGTTAAGCCTTCTGACCCCCGGTAGTAAATAAGGGCGTCTTCTACCTCGCTTCCGTGTCACTTTCCTATCGGGCACTCTAGCCCAAATCTCCTAGCTTTCTATTTATAAGGGTTGTTTAAGACCTGGGGTCAGACACTCCCTTCCTAAAATCCTCTACATATGATCTGATCTGATCTACTAGAGCATTGAATGGGCACGTTAAGCCTTCTGACCCCCGGTAGTAAATAAGGGCGTCTTCTATCTCGCTTCCGTGTCACTTTCCTATCAGGCACTCTAGCCCAAATCTCCTAGCTTTCTATTTCTAAGGGTTGTTTAAGACCTGGGGTCAGACACTCCCTTCCTAAAATCCTCTACATATGATCAGATCTGATCTACTAGAGCATTGAATGGGCACGTTAAGCCTTCTGACCCCCGGTAGTAAATAAGGGTGTCTTCTATCTCGCTTCCGTGTCACTTTCCTATCAGGCACTCTAGCCCAAATCTCCCAGCTTTCTATTTATAAGGGTTGTTTAAGACCTGGGGTCAGACACTCCCTTCCTAAAATCCTCTACATATGATCAGATCTGATCTACTAGAGCATTGAATGGGCACGTTAAGCCTTCTGACCCCTGGTAATAAATAAGGGCGTCTTCTACCTCGCTTCCGTGTCACTTTCCTATCGGGCATTCTAGCCCAAATTTCCCAGCTTCCTATTTCTAAGGGTTGTTTAAGACCTGGGGTCAGACACTCCCTTCCTAAAATCCTCTACATATGATCTGATCTGATCTACTAGAGCATTGAATGGGCACGTTAAGCCTTCTGACCCCTGGTAGTAAATAAGGGCGTCTTCTACCTCGCTTCCGTGTCACTTTCCTATCGGGCATTCTAGCCCAAATCTCCCAGCTTCCTATTTCTAAGGCTTGTTTAAGACCTGGGGTCAGACACTCCCTTCCTAAAATCCTCTACATATGATCTGATCTGATCTACTAGAGCATTGAATGGGCACGTTAAGCCTTCTGACCCCCGGTAGTAAATAAGGGCGTCTTCTACCTCGCTTCCGTGTCACTTTCCTATCGGGCACTCTAGCCCAAATTTCCCAGCTTCCTATTTCTAAGGGTTGTTTAAGACCTGGGGTCAGACACTCCCTTCCTAAAATCCTCTACATATGATCTGATCTGATCTACTAGAGCATTGAATGGGCACGTTAAGCCTTCTGACCCCCGGTAGTAAATAAGGGCGTCTTCTATCTCGCTTCCGTGTCACTTTCCTATCAGGCACTCTAGCCCAAATCTCCTAGCTTCCTATTTCTAAGGGTTGTTTAAGACCTGGGGTCAGACACTCCCTTCCTAAAATCCTCTACATATGATCTGATCTGATCTACTAGAGCATTGAATGGGCACGTTAAGCCTTCTGACCCCCGGTAGTAAATAAGGGCGTCTTCTATCTCGCTTCCGTGTCACTTTCCTATCAGGCACTCTAGCCCAAATCTCCTAGCTTCCTATTTCTAAGGGTTGTTTAAGACCTGGGGTCAGACACTCCCTTCCTAAAATCCTCTACATATGATCTGATCTGATCTACTAGAGCATTGAATGGGCACGTTAAGCCTTCTGACCCCCGGTAGTAAATAAGGGCGTCTTCTATCTCGCTTCCGTGTCACTTTCCTATCAGGCACTCTAGCCCAAATCTCCTAGCTTCCTATTTCTAAGGGTTGTTTAAGACCTGGGGTCAGACACTCCCTTCCTAAAATCCTCTACATATGATCAGATCTGATCTACTAGAGCATTGAATGGGCACGTTAAGCCTTCTGACCCCCGGTAGTAAATAAGGGCGTCTTCTATCTCGCTTCCGTGTCACTTTCCTATCGGGCACTCTAGCCCAAATCTCCTAGCTTCCTATTTCTAAGGGTTGTTTAAGACCTGGGGTCAGACACTCCCTTCCTAAAATCCTCTACATATGATCTGATCTGATCTACTAGAGCATTGAATGGGCACGTTAAGCCTTCTGACCCCCGGTAGTAAATAAGGGCGTCTTCTATCTCGCTTCCGTGTCACTTTCCTATCGGGCACTCTAGCCCAAATCTCCTAGCTTCCTATTTCTAAGGGTTGTTTAAGACCTGGGGTCAGACACTCCCTTCCTAAAATCCTCTACATATGATCTGATCTGATCTACTAGAGCATTGAATGGGCACGTTAAGCCTTCTGACCCCTGGTAGTAAATAAGGGCGTCTTCTACCTCGCTTCCGTGTCACTTTCCTATCGGGCACTCTAGCCCAAATCTCCTAGCTTCCTATTTCTAAGGGTTGTTTAAGACCTGGGGTCAGACACTCCCTTCCTAAAATCCTCTACATATGATCTGATCTGATCTACTAGAGCATTGAATGGGCACGTTAAGCCTTCTGACCCCCGGTAGTAAATAAGGGCGTCTTCTATCTCGCTTCCGTGTCACTTTCCTATCGGGCACTCTAGCCCAAATCTCCTAGCTTCCTATTTCTAAGGGTTGTTTAAGACCTGGGGTCAGACACTCCCTTCCTAAAATCCTCTACATATGATCTGATCTGATCTACTAGAGCATTGAATGGGCACGTTAAGCCTTCTGACCCCCGGTAGTAAATAAGGGCGTCTTCTATCTCGCTTCCGTGTCACTTTCCTATCGGGCACTCTAGCCCAAATCTCCTAGCTTCCTATTTCTAAGGGTTGTTTAAGACCTGGGGTCAGACACTCCCTTCCTAAAATCCTCTACATATGATCTGATCTGATCTACTAGAGCATTGAATGGGCACGTTAAGCCTTCTGACCCCCGGTAGTAAATAAGGGCGTCTTCTATCTCGCTTCCGTGTCACTTTCCTATCAGGGCACTCTAGCCCAAATCTCCCAGCTTTCTATTTATAAGGGTTGTTTAAGACCTGGGGTCAGACACTCCCTTCCTAAAATCCTCTACATATGATCAGATCTGATCTACTAGAGCATTGAATGGGCACGTTAAGCCTTCTGACCCCTGGTAGTAAATAAGGGCGTCTTCTACCTCGCTTCCGTGTCACTTTCCTATCGGGCATTCTAGCCCAAATTTCCCAGCTTCCTATTTCTAAGGGTTGTTTAAGACCTGGGGTCAGACACTCCCTTCCTAAAATCCTCTACATATGATCTGATCTGATCTACTAGAGCATTGAATGGGCACGTTAAGCCTTCTGACCCCTGGTAGTAAATAAGGGCGTCTTCTACCTCGCTTCCGTGTCACTTTCCTATCGGGCATTCTAGCCCAAATCTCCCAGCTTCCTATTTCTAAGGGTTGTTTAAGACCTGGGGTCAGACACTCCCTTCCTAAAATCCTCTACATATGATCTGATCTGATCTACTAGAGCATTGAATGGGCACGTTAAGCCTTCTGACCCCCGGTAGTAAATAAGGGCGTCTTCTACCTCGCTTCCGTGTCACTTTCCTATCGGGCACTCTAGCCCAAATCTCCTAGCTTCCTATTTCTAAGGGTTGTTTAAGACCTGGGGTCAGACACTCCCTTCCTAAAATCCTCTACATATGATCTGATCTGATCTACTAGAGCATTGAATGGGCACGTTAAGCCTTCTGACCCCCGGTAGTAAATAAGGGCGTCTTCTATCTCGCTTCCGTGTCACTTTCCTATCGGGCACTCTAGCCCAAATCTCCTAGCTTCCTATTTCTAAGGGTTGTTTAAGACCTGGGGTCAGACACTCCCTTCCTAAAATCCTCTACATATGATCTGATCTGATCTACTAGAGCATTGAATGGGCACGTTAAGCCTTCTGACCCCCGGTAGTAAATAAGGGCGTCTTCTATCTCGCTTCCGTGTCACTTTCCTATCAGGCACTCTAGCCCAAATCTCCTAGCTTTCTATTTCTAAGGGTTGTTTAAGACCTGGGGTCAGACACTCCCTTCCTAAAATCCTCTACATATGATCAGATCTGATCTACTAGAGCATTGAATGGGCACGTTAAGCCTTCTGACCCCCGGTAGTAAATAAGGGCGTCTTCTACCTCGCTTCCGTGTCACTTTCCTATCGGGCACTCTAGCCCAAATCTCCTAGCTTCCTATTTCTAAGGGTTGTTTAAGACCTGGGGTCAGACACTCCCTTCCTAAAATCCTCTACATATGATCTGATCTGATCTACTAGAGCATTGAATGGGCACGTTAAGCCTTCTGACCCCCGGTAGTAAATAAGGGCGTCTTCTATCTCGCTTCCGTGTCACTTTCCTATCAGGCACTCTAGCCCAAATCTCCTAGCTTCCTATTTCTAAGGGTTGTTTAAGACCTGGGGTCAGACACTCCCTTCCTAAAATCCTCTACATATGATCTGATCTGATCTACTAGAGCATTGAATGGGCACGTTAAGCCTTCTGACCCCCGGTAGTAAATAAGGGCGTCTTCTATCTCGCTTCCGTGTCACTTTCCTATCAGGGCACTCTAGCCCAAATCTCCTAGCTTCCTATTTCTAAGGGTTGTTTAAGACCTGGGGTCAGACACTCCCTTCCTAAAATCCTCTACATATGATCTGATCTGATCTACTAGAGCATTGAATGGGCACGTTAAGCCTTCTGACCCCCGGTAGTAAATAAGGGCGTCTTCTATCTCGCTTCCGTGTCACTTTCCTATCGGGCACTCTAGCCCAAATCTCCTAGCTTCCTATTTCTAAGGGTTGTTTAAGACCTGGGGTCAGACACTCCCTTCCTAAAATCCTCTACATATGATCAGATCTGATCTACTAGAGCATTGAATGGGCACGTTAAGCCTTCTGACCCCCGGTAGTAAATAAGGGTGTCTTCTATCTCGCTTCCGTGTCACTTTCCTATCGGGCACTCTAGCCCAAATCTCCTAGCTTCCTATTTCTAAGGGTTGTTTAAGACCTGGGGTCAGACACTCCCTTCCTAAAATCCTCTACATATGATCAGATCTGATCTACTAGAGCATTGAATGGGCACGTTAAGCCTTCTGACCCCTGGTAGTAAATAAGGGCGTCTTCTACCTCGCTTCCGTGTCACTTTCCTATCGGGCACTCTAGCCCAAATCTCCCAGCTTCCTATTTCTAAGGGTTGTTTAAGACCTGGGGTCAGACACTCCCTTCCTAAAATCCTCTACATATGATCTGATCTGATCTACTAGAGCATTGAATGGGCACGTTAAGCCTTCTGACCCCCGGTAGTAAATAAGGGCGTCTTCTACCTCGCTTCCGTGTCACTTTCCTATCGGGCACTCTAGCCCAAATCTCCTAGCTTCCTATTTCTAAGGGTTGTTTAAGACCTGGGGTCAGACACTCCCTTCCTAAAATCCTCTACATATGATCAGATCTGATCTACTAGAGCATTGAATGGGCACGTTAAGCCTTCTGACCCCCGGTAGTAAATAAGGGCGTCTTCTACCTCGCTTCCGTGTCACTTTCCTATCGGGCACTCTAGCCCAAATCTCCCAGCTTCCTATTTCTAAGGGTTGTTTAAGACCTGGGGTCAGACACTCCCTTCCTAAAATCCTCTACATATGATCTGATCTGATCTACTAGAGCATTGAATGGGCACGTTAAGCCTTCTGACCCCTGGTAGTAAATAAGGGCGTCTTCTATCTCGCTTCCGTGTCACTTTCCTATCAGGGCACTCTAGCCCAAATCTCCTAGCTTCCTATTTCTAAGGGTTGTTTAAGACCTGGGGTCAGACACTCCCTTCCTAAAATCCTCTACATATGATCTGATCTGATCTACTAGAGCATTGAATGGGCACGTTAAGCCTTCTGACCCCCGGTAGTAAATAAGGGCGTCTTCTATCTCGCTTCCGTGTCACTTTCCTATCGGGCACTCTAGCCCAAATCTCCTAGCTTCCTATTTCTAAGGGTTGTTTAAGACCTGGGGTCAGACACTCCCTTCCTAAAATCCTCTACATATGATCTGATCTGATCTACTAGAGCATTGAATGGGCACGTTAAGCCTTCTGACCCCCGGTAGTAAATAAGGGCGTCTTCTATCTCGCTTCCGTGTCACTTTCCTATCAGGCACTCTAGCCCAAATCTCCTAGCTTCCTATTTCTAAGGGTTGTTTAAGACCTGGGGTCAGACACTCCCTTCCTAAAATCCTCTACATATGATCAGATCTGATCTACTAGAGCATTGAATGGGCACGTTAAGCCTTCTGACCCCCGGTAGTAAATAAGGGCGTCTTCTATCTCGCTTCCGTGTCACTTTCCTATCGGGCACTCTAGCCCAAATCTCCTAGCTTCCTATTTCTAAGGGTTGTTTAAGACCTGGGGTCAGACACTCCCTTCCTAAAATCCTCTACATATGATCAGATCTGATCTACTAGAGCATTGAATGGGCACGTTAAGCCTTCTGACCCCCGGTAGTAAATAAGGGCGTCTTCTACCTCGCTTCCGTGTCACTTTCCTATCGGGCACTCTAGCCCAAATCTCCTAGCTTCCTATTTCTAAGGGTTGTTTAAGACCTGGGGTCAGACACTCCCTTCCTAAAATCCTCTACATATGATCTGATCTGATCTACTAGAGCATTGAATGGGCACGTTAAGCCTTCTGACCCCCGGTAGTAAATAAGGGCGTCTTCTACCTCGCTTCCGTGTCACTTTCCTATCGGGCACTCTAGCCCAAATCTCCCAGCTTCCTATTTCTAAGGGTTGTTTAAGACCTGGGGTCAGACACTCCCTTCCTAAAATCCTCTACATATGATCAGATCTGATCTACTAGAGCATTGAATGGGCACGTTAAGCCTTCTGACCCCCGGTAGTAAATAAGGGCGTCTTCTACCTCGCTTCCGTGTCACTTTCCTATCGGGCACTCTAGCCCAAATCTCCTAGCTTCCTATTTCTAAGGGTTGTTTAAGACCTGGGGTCAGACACTCCCTTCCTAAAATCCTCTACATATGATCTGATCTGATCTACTAGAGCATTGAATGGGCACGTTAAGCCTTCTGACCCCCGGTAGTAAATAAGGGCGTCTTCTATCTCGCTTCCGTGTCACTTTCCTATCAGGCACTCTAGCCCAAATCTCCTAGCTTTCTATTTCTAAGGGTTGTTTAAGACCTGGGGTCAGACACTCCCTTCCTAAAATCCTCTACATATGATCTGATCTGATCTACTAGAGCATTGAATGGGCACGTTAAGCCTTCTGACCCCCGGTAGTAAATAAGGGCGTCTTCTATCTCGCTTCCGTGTCACTTTCCTATCGGGCACTCTAGCCCAAATCTCCTAGCTTCCTATTTCTAAGGGTTGTTTAAGACCTGGGGTCAGACACTCCCTTCCTAAAATCCTCTACATATGATCTGATCTGATCTACTAGAGCATTGAATGGGCACGTTAAGCCTTCTGACCCCCGGTAGTAAATAAGGGCGTCTTCTATCTCGCTTCCGTGTCACTTTCCTATCGGGCACTCTAGCCCAAATCTCCTAGCTTCCTATTTCTAAGGGTTGTTTAAGACCTGGGGTCAGACACTCCCTTCCTAAAATCCTCTACATATGATCAGATCTGATCTACTAGAGCATTGAATGGGCACGTTAAGCCTTCTGACCCCCGGTAGTAAATAAGGGCGTCTTCTATCTCGCTTCCGTGTCACTTTCCTATCGGGCACTCTAGCCCAAATCTCCTAGCTTCCTATTTCTAAGGGTTGTTTAAGACCTGGGGTCAGACACTCCCTTCCTAAAATCCTCTACATATGATCTGATCTGATCTACTAGAGCATTGAATGGGCACGTTAAGCCTTCTGACCCCCGGTAGTAAATAAGGGCGTCTTCTATCTCGCTTCCGTGTCACTTTCCTATCGGGCACTCTAGCCCAAATCTCCTAGCTTCCTATTTCTAAGGGTTGTTTAAGACCTGGGGTCAGACACTCCCTTCCTAAAATCCTCTACATATGATCTGATCTGATCTACTAGAGCATTGAATGGGCACGTTAAGCCTTCTGACCCCCGGTAGTAAATAAGGGCGTCTTCTACCTCGCTTCCGTGTCACTTTCCTATCGGGCACTCTAGCCCAAATCTCCTAGCTTCCTATTTCTAAGGGTTGTTTAAGACCTGGGGTCAGACACTCCCTTCCTAAAATCCTCTACATATGATCTGATCTGATCTACTAGAGCATTGAATGGGCACGTTAAGCCTTCTGACCCCCGGTAGTAAATAAGGGCGTCTTCTATCTCGCTTCCGTGTCACTTTCCTATCGGGCACTCTAGCCCAAATCTCCTAGCTTCCTATTTCTAAGGGTTGTTTAAGACCTGGGGTCAGACACTCCCTTCCTAAAATCCTCTACATATGATCTGATCTGATCTACTAGAGCATTGAATGGGCACGTTAAGCCTTCTGACCCCCGGTAGTAAATAAGGGCGTCTTCTATCTCGCTTCCGTGTCACTTTCCTATCGGGCACTCTAGCCCAAATCTCCTAGCTTCCTATTTCTAAGGGTTGTTTAAGACCTGGGGTCAGACACTCCCTTCCTAAAATCCTCTACATATGATCTGATCTGATCTACTAGAGCATTGAATGGGCACGTTAAGCCTTCTGACCCCCGGTAGTAAATAAGGGCGTCTTCTACCTCGCTTCCGTGTCACTTTCCTATCAGGGCACTCTAGCCCAAATCTCCTAGCTTCCTATTTCTAAGGGTTGTTTAAGACCTGGGGTCAGACACTCCCTTCCTAAAATCCTCTACATATGATCAGATCTGATCTACTAGAGCATTGAATGGGCACGTTAAGCCTTCTGACCCCCGGTAGTAAATAAGGGCGTCTTCTACCTCGCTTCCGTGTCACTTTCCTATCGGGCACTCTAGCCCAAATCTCCTAGCTTCCTATTTCTAAGGGTTGTTTAAGACCTGGGGTCAGACACTCCCTTCCTAAAATCCTCTACATATGATCTGATCTGATCTACTAGAGCATTGAATGGGCACGTTAAGCCTTCTGACCCCCGGTAGTAAATAAGGGCGTCTTCTACCTCGCTTCCGTGTCACTTTCCTATCGGGCACTCTAGCCCAAATCTCCTAGCTTCCTATTTCTAAGGGTTGTTTAAGACCTGGGGTCAGACACTCCCTTCCTAAAATCCTCTACATATGATCTGATCTGATCTACTAGAGCATTGAATGGGCACGTTAAGCCTTCTGACCCCCGGTAGTAAATAAGGGCGTCTTCTACCTCGCTTCCGTGTCACTTTCCTATCGGGCACTCTAGCCCAAATCTCCTAGCTTCCTATTTCTAAGGGTTGTTTAAGACCTGGGGTCAGACACTCCCTTCCTAAAATCCTCTACATATGATCTGATCTGATCTACTAGAGCATTGAATGGGCACGTTAAGCCTTCTGACCCCCGGTAGTAAATAAGGGCGTCTTCTATCTCGCTTCCGTGTCACTTTCCTATCGGGCACTCTAGCCCAAATCTCCTAGCTTCCTATTTCTAAGGGTTGTTTAAGACCTGGGGTCAGACACTCCCTTCCTAAAATCCTCTACATATGATCTGATCTGATCTACTAGAGCATTGAATGGGCACGTTAAGCCTTCTGACCCCCGGTAGTAAATAAGGGCGTCTTCTACCTCGCTTCCGTGTCACTTTCCTATCGGGCACTCTAGCCCAAATCTCCTAGCTTCCTATTTCTAAGGGTTGTTTAAGACCTGGGGTCAGACACTCCCTTCCTAAAATCCTCTACATATGATCAGATCTGATCTACTAGAGCATTGAATGGGCACGTTAAGCCTTCTGACCCCCGGTAGTAAATAAGGGCGTCTTCTATCTCGCTTCCGTGTCACTTTCCTATCGGGCACTCTAGCCCAAATCTCCTAGCTTCCTATTTCTAAGGGTTGTTTAAGACCTGGGGTCAGACACTCCCTTCCTAAAATCCTCTACATATGATCTGATCTGATCTACTAGAGCATTGAATGGGCACGTTAAGCCTTCTGACCCCCGGTAGTAAATAAGGGCGTCTTCTACCTCGCTTCCGTGTCACTTTCCTATCGGGCACTCTAGCCCAAATCTCCTAGCTTCCTATTTCTAAGGGTTGTTTAAGACCTGGGGTCAGACACTCCCTTCCTAAAATCCTCTACATATGATCTGATCTGATCTACTAGAGCATTGAATGGGCACGTTAAGCCTTCTGACCCCCGGTAGTAAATAAGGGCGTCTTCTACCTCGCTTCCGTGTCACTTTCCTATCGGGCACTCTAGCCCAAATCTCCTAGCTTCCTATTTCTAAGGGTTGTTTAAGACCTGGGGTCAGACACTCCCTTCCTAAAATCCTCTACATATGATCTGATCTGATCTACTAGAGCATTGAATGGGCACGTTAAGCCTTCTGACCCCCGGTAGTAAATAAGGGCGTCTTCTACCTCGCTTCCGTGTCACTTTCCTATCGGGCACTCTAGCCCAAATCTCCTAGCTTCCTATTTCTAAGGGTTGTTTAAGACCTGGGGTCAGACACTCCCTTCCTAAAATCCTCTACATATGATCTGATCTGATCTACTAGAGCATTGAATGGGCACGTTAAGCCTTCTGACCCCCGGTAGTAAATAAGGGCGTCTTCTACCTCGCTTCCGTGTCACTTTCCTATCGGGCACTCTAGCCCAAATCTCCTAGCTTCCTATTTCTAAGGGTTGTTTAAGACCTGGGGTCAGACACTCCCTTCCTAAAATCCTCTACATATGATCAGATCTGATCTACTAGAGCATTGAATGGGCACGTTAAGCCTTCTGACCCCCGGTAGTAAATAAGGGCGTCTTCTACCTCGCTTCCGTGTCACTTTCCTATCGGGCACTCTAGCCCAAATCTCCTAGCTTCCTATTTCTAAGGGTTGTTTAAGACCTGGGGTCAGACACTCCCTTCCTAAAATCCTCTACATATGATCTGATCTGATCTACTAGAGCATTGAATGGGCACGTTAAGCCTTCTGACCCCTGGTAGTAAATAAGGGCGTCTTCTACCTCGCTTCCGTGTCACTTTCCTATCGGGCACTCTAGCCCAAATCTCCTAGCTTCCTATTTCTAAGGGTTGTTTAAGACCTGGGGTCAGACACTCCCTTCCTAAAATCCTCTACATATGATCTGATCTGATCTACTAGAGCATTGAATGGGCACGTTAAGCCTTCTGACCCCCGGTAGTAAATAAGGGCGTCTTCTACCTCGCTTCCGTGTCACTTTCCTATCGGGCACTCTAGCCCAAATCTCCTAGCTTCCTATTTCTAAGGGTTGTTTAAGACCTGGGGTCAGACACTCCCTTCCTAAAATCCTCTACATATGATCTGATCTGATCTACTAGAGCATTGAATGGGCACGTTAAGCCTTCTGACCCCCGGTAGTAAATAAGGGCGTCTTCTACCTCGCTTCCGTGTCACTTTCCTATCGGGCACTCTAGCCCAAATCTCCTAGCTTCCTATTTCTAAGGGTTGTTTAAGACCTGGGGTCAGACACTCCCTTCCTAAAATCCTCTACATATGATCTGATCTGATCTACTAGAGCATTGAATGGGCACGTTAAGCCTTCTGACCCCCGGTAGTAAATAAGGGCGTCTTCTACCTCGCTTCCGTGTCACTTTCCTATCGGGCACTCTAGCCCAAATCTCCTAGCTTCCTATTTCTAAGGGTTGTTTAAGACCTGGGGTCAGACACTCCCTTCCTAAAATCCTCTACATATGATCTGATCTGATCTACTAGAGCATTGAATGGGCACGTTAAGCCTTCTGACCCCCGGTAGTAAATAAGGGCGTCTTCTACCTCGCTTCCGTGTCACTTTCCTATCGGGCACTCTAGCCCAAATCTCCTAGCTTCCTATTTCTAAGGGTTGTTTAAGACCTGGGGTCAGACACTCCCTTCCTAAAATCCTCTACATATGATCTGATCTGATCTACTAGAGCATTGAATGGGCACGTTAAGCCTTCTGACCCCCGGTAGTAAATAAGGGCGTCTTCTACCTCGCTTCCGTGTCACTTTCCTATCGGGCACTCTAGCCCAAATCTCCTAGCTTCCTATTTCTAAGGGTTGTTTAAGACCTGGGGTCAGACACTCCCTTCCTAAAATCCTCTACATATGATCTGATCTGATCTACTAGAGCATTGAATGGGCACGTTAAGCCTTCTGACCCCTGGTAGTAAATAAGGGCGTCTTCTACCTCGCTTCCGTGTCACTTTCCTATCGGGCACTCTAGCCCAAATCTCCTAGCTTCCTATTTCTAAGGGTTGTTTAAGACCTGGGGTCAGACACTCCCTTCCTAAAATCCTCTACATATGATCTGATCTGATCTACTAGAGCATTGAATGGGCACGTTAAGCCTTCTGACCCCCGGTAGTAAATAAGGGCGTCTTCTATCTCGCTTCCGTGTCACTTTCCTATCGGGCACTCTAGCCCAAATCTCCTAGCTTCCTATTTCTAAGGGTTGTTTAAGACCTGGGGTCAGACACTCCCTTCCTAAAATCCTCTACATATGATCTGATCTGATCTACTAGAGCATTGAATGGGCACGTTAAGCCTTCTGACCCCCGGTAGTAAATAAGGGCGTCTTCTATCTCGCTTCCGTGTCACTTTCCTATCGGGCACTCTAGCCCAAATCTCCTAGCTTCCTATTTCTAAGGGTTGTTTAAGACCTGGGGTCAGACACTCCCTTCCTAAAATCCTCTACATATGATCTGATCTGATCTACTAGAGCATTGAATGGGCACGTTAAGCCTTCTGACCCCCGGTAGTAAATAAGGGCGTCTTCTACCTCGCTTCCGTGTCACTTTCCTATCGGGCACTCTAGCCCAAATCTCCTAGCTTCCTATTTCTAAGGGTTGTTTAAGACCTGGGGTCAGACACTCCCTTCCTAAAATCCTCTACATATGATCAGATCTGATCTACTAGAGCATTGAATGGGCACGTTAAGCCTTCTGACCCCCGGTAGTAAATAAGGGCGTCTTCTACCTCGCTTCCGTGTCACTTTCCTATCGGGCACTCTAGCCCAAATCTCCTAGCTTCCTATTTCTAAGGGTTGTTTAAGACCTGGGGTCAGACACTCCCTTCCTAAAATCCTCTACATATGATCTGATCTGATCTACTAGAGCATTGAATGGGCACGTTAAGCCTTCTGACCCCCGGTAGTAAATAAGGGCGTCTTCTACCTCGCTTCCGTGTCACTTTCCTATCGGGCACTCTAGCCCAAATCTCCTAGCTTCCTATTTCTAAGGGTTGTTTAAGACCTGGGGTCAGACACTCCCTTCCTAAAATCCTCTACATATGATCAGATCTGATCTACTAGAGCATTGAATGGGCACGTTAAGCCTTCTGACCCCCGGTAGTAAATAAGGGCGTCTTCTACCTCGCTTCCGTGTCACTTTCCTATCGGGCACTCTAGCCCAAATCTCCTAGCTTCCTATTTCTAAGGGTTGTTTAAGACCTGGGGTCAGACACTCCCTTCCTAAAATCCTCTACATATGATCAGATCTGATCTACTAGAGCATTGAATGGGCACGTTAAGCCTTCTGACCCCCGGTAGTAAATAAGGGCGTCTTCTACCTCGCTTCCGTGTCACTTTCCTATCGGGCACTCTAGCCCAAATCTCCTAGCTTCCTATTTCTAAGGGTTGTTTAAGACCTGGGGTCAGACACTCCCTTCCTAAAATCCTCTACATATGATCTGATCTGATCTACTAGAGCATTGAATGGGCACGTTAAGCCTTCTGACCCCTGGTAGTAAATAAGGGCGTCTTCTACCTCGCTTCCGTGTCACTTTCCTATCGGGCACTCTAGCCCAAATCTCCTAGCTTCCTATTTCTAAGGGTTGTTTAAGACCTGGGGTCAGACACTCCCTTCCTAAAATCCTCTACATATGATCAGATCTGATCTACTAGAGCATTGAATGGGCACGTTAAGCCTTCTGACCCCCGGTAGTAAATAAGGGCGTCTTCTACCTCGCTTCCGTGTCACTTTCCTATCGGGCACTCTAGCCCAAATCTCCTAGCTTCCTATTTCTAAGGGTTGTTTAAGACCTGGGGTCAGACACTCCCTTCCTAAAATCCTCTACATATGATCTGATCTGATCTACTAGAGCATTGAATGGGCACGTTAAGCCTTCTGACCCCCGGTAGTAAATAAGGGCGTCTTCTATCTCGCTTCCGTGTCACTTTCCTATCGGGCACTCTAGCCCAAATCTCCTAGCTTCCTATTTCTAAGGGTTGTTTAAGACCTGGGGTCAGACACTCCCTTCCTAAAATCCTCTACATATGATCTGATCTGATCTACTAGAGCATTGAATGGGCACGTTAAGCCTTCTGACCCCCGGTAGTAAATAAGGGCGTCTTCTACCTCGCTTCCGTGTCACTTTCCTATCGGGCACTCTAGCCCAAATCTCCTAGCTTCCTATTTCTAAGGGTTGTTTAAGACCTGGGGTCAGACACTCCCTTCCTAAAATCCTCTACATATGATCTGATCTGATCTACTAGAGCATTGAATGGGCACGTTAAGCCTTCTGACCCCCGGTAGTAAATAAGGGCGTCTTCTACCTCGCTTCCGTGTCACTTTCCTATCGGGCACTCTAGCCCAAATCTCCTAGCTTCCTATTTCTAAGGGTTGTTTAAGACCTGGGGTCAGACACTCCCTTCCTAAAATCCTCTACATATGATCTGATCTGATCTACTAGAGCATTGAATGGGCACGTTAAGCCTTCTGACCCCCGGTAGTAAATAAGGGTGTCTTCTACCTCGCTTCCGTGTCACTTTCCTATCGGGCACTCTAGCCCAAATCTCCTAGCTTCCTATTTCTAAGGGTTGTTTAAGACCTGGGGTCAGACACTCCCTTCCTAAAATCCTCTACATATGATCTGATCTGATCTACTAGAGCATTGAATGGGCACGTTAAGCCTTCTGACCCCCGGTAGTAAATAAGGGCGTCTTCTATCTCGCTTCCGTGTCACTTTCCTATCGGGCACTCTAGCCCAAATCTCCTAGCTTCCTATTTCTAAGGGTTGTTTAAGACCTGGGGTCAGACACTCCCTTCCTAAAATCCTCTACATATGATCTGATCTGATCTACTAGAGCATTGAATGGGCACGTTAAGCCTTCTGACCCCTGGTAGTAAATAAGGGCGTCTTCTACCTCGCTTCCGTGTCACTTTCCTATCGGGCACTCTAGCCCAAATCTCCTAGCTTCCTATTTCTAAGGGTTGTTTAAGACCTGGGGTCAGACACTCCCTTCCTAAAATCCTCTACATATGATCTGATCTGATCTACTAGAGCATTGAATGGGCACGTTAAGCCTTCTGACCCCCGGTAGTAAATAAGGGCGTCTTCTACCTCGCTTCCGTGTCACTTTCCTATCGGGCACTCTAGCCCAAATCTCCTAGCTTCCTATTTCTAAGGGTTGTTTAAGACCTGGGGTCAGACACTCCCTTCCTAAAATCCTCTACATATGATCTGATCTGATCTACTAGAGCATTGAATGGGCACGTTAAGCCTTCTGACCCCCGGTAGTAAATAAGGGCGTCTTCTACCTCGCTTCCGTGTCACTTTCCTATCGGGCACTCTAGCCCAAATCTCCTAGCTTCCTATTTCTAAGGGTTGTTTAAGACCTGGGGTCAGACACTCCCTTCCTAAAATCCTCTACATATGATCTGATCTGATCTACTAGAGCATTGAATGGGCACGTTAAGCCTTCTGACCCCCGGTAGTAAATAAGGGCGTCTTCTATCTCGCTTCCGTGTCACTTTCCTATCAGGGCACTCTAGCCCAAATCTCCTAGCTTCCTATTTCTAAGGGTTGTTTAAGACCTGGGGTCAGACACTCCCTTCCTAAAATCCTCTACATATGATCTGATCTGATCTACTAGAGCATTGAATGGGCACGTTAAGCCTTCTGACCCCCGGTAGTAAATAAGGGCGTCTTCTACCTCGCTTCCGTGTCACTTTCCTATCGGGCACTCTAGCCCAAATCTCCTAGCTTCCTATTTCTAAGGGTTGTTTAAGACCTGGGGTCAGACACTCCCTTCCTAAAATCCTCTACATATGATCTGATCTGATCTACTAGAGCATTGAATGGGCACGTTAAGCCTTCTGACCCCCGGTAGTAAATAAGGGCGTCTTCTACCTCGCTTCCGTGTCACTTTCCTATCGGGCACTCTAGCCCAAATCTCCTAGCTTCCTATTTCTAAGGGTTGTTTAAGACCTGGGGTCAGACACTCCCTTCCTAAAATCCTCTACATATGATCTGATCTGATCTACTAGAGCATTGAATGGGCACGTTAAGCCTTCTGACCCCCGGTAGTAAATAAGGGCGTCTTCTATCTCGCTTCCGTGTCACTTTCCTATCAGGCACTCTAGCCCAAATCTCCTAGCTTCCTATTTCTAAGGGTTGTTTAAGACCTGGGGTCAGACACTCCCTTCCTAAAATCCTCTACATATGATCTGATCTGATCTACTAGAGCATTGAATGGGCACGTTAAGCCTTCTGACCCCCGGTAGTAAATAAGGGTGTCTTCTATCTCGCTTCCGTGTCACTTTCCTATCAGGCACTCTAGCCCAAATCTCCTAGCTTCCTATTTCTAAGGGTTGTTTAAGACCTGGGGTCAGACACTCCCTTCCTAAAATCCTCTACATATGATCAGATCTGATCTACTAGAGCATTGAATGGGCACGTTAAGCCTTCTGACCCCCGGTAGTAAATAAGGGCGTCTTCTACCTCGCTTCCGTGTCACTTTCCTATCGGGCACTCTAGCCCAAATCTCCTAGCTTCCTATTTCTAAGGGTTGTTTAAGACCTGGGGTCAGACACTCCCTTCCTAAAATCCTCTACATATGATCTGATCTGATCTACTAGAGCATTGAATGGGCACGTTAAGCCTTCTGACCCCCGGTAGTAAATAAGGGCGTCTTCTACCTCGCTTCCGTGTCACTTTCCTATCGGGCACTCTAGCCCAAATCTCCTAGCTTCCTATTTCTAAGGGTTGTTTAAGACCTGGGGTCAGACACTCCCTTCCTAAAATCCTCTACATATGATCTGATCTGATCTACTAGAGCATTGAATGGGCACGTTAAGCCTTCTGACCCCCGGTAGTAAATAAGGGCGTCTTCTACCTCGCTTCCGTGTCACTTTCCTATCGGGCACTCTAGCCCAAATCTCCCAGCTTCCTATTTCTAAGGGTTGTTTAAGACCTGGGGTCAGACACTCCCTTCCTAAAATCCTCTACATATGATCTGATCTGATCTACTAGAGCATTGAATGGGCACGTTAAGCCTTCTGACCCCCGGTAGTAAATAAGGGCGTCTTCTATCTCGCTTCCGTGTCACTTTCCTATCGGGCACTCTAGCCCAAATCTCCTAGCTTCCTATTTCTAAGGGTTGTTTAAGACCTGGGGTCAGACACTCCCTTCCTAAAATCCTCTACATATGATCTGATCTGATCTACTAGAGCATTGAATGGGCACGTTAAGCCTTCTGACCCCCGGTAGTAAATAAGGGCGTCTTCTACCTCGCTTCCGTGTCACTTTCCTATCGGGCACTCTAGCCCAAATCTCCTAGCTTCCTATTTCTAAGGGTTGTTTAAGACCTGGGGTCAGACACTCCCTTCCTAAAATCCTCTACATATGATCAGATCTGATCTACTAGAGCATTGAATGGGCACGTTAAGCCTTCTGACCCCCGGTAGTAAATAAGGGCGTCTTCTACCTCGCTTCCGTGTCACTTTCCTATCAGGGCACTCTAGCCCAAATCTCCTAGCTTCCTATTTCTAAGGGTTGTTTAAGACCTGGGGTCAGACACTCCCTTCCTAAAATCCTCTACATATGATCTGATCTGATCTACTAGAGCATTGAATGGGCACGTTAAGCCTTCTGACCCCCGGTAGTAAATAAGGGCGTCTTCTACCTCGCTTCCGTGTCACTTTCCTATCGGGCACTCTAGCCCAAATCTCCTAGCTTCCTATTTCTAAGGGTTGTTTAAGACCTGGGGTCAGACACTCCCTTCCTAAAATCCTCTACATATGATCTGATCTGATCTACTAGAGCATTGAATGGGCACGTTAAGCCTTCTGACCCCCGGTAGTAAATAAGGGCGTCTTCTACCTCGCTTCCGTGTCACTTTCCTATCGGGCACTCTAGCCCAAATCTCCTAGCTTCCTATTTCTAAGGGTTGTTTAAGACCTGGGGTCAGACACTCCCTTCCTAAAATCCTCTACATATGATCTGATCTGATCTACTAGAGCATTGAATGGGCACGTTAAGCCTTCTGACCCCCGGTAGTAAATAAGGGCGTCTTCTACCTCGCTTCCGTGTCACTTTCCTATCGGGCACTCTAGCCCAAATCTCCTAGCTTCCTATTTCTAAGGGTTGTTTAAGACCTGGGGTCAGACACTCCCTTCCTAAAATCCTCTACATATGATCTGATCTGATCTACTAGAGCATTGAATGGGCACGTTAAGCCTTCTGACCCCCGGTAGTAAATAAGGGTGTCTTCTACCTCGCTTCCGTGTCACTTTCCTATCGGGCACTCTAGCCCAAATCTCCTAGCTTCCTATTTCTAAGGGTTGTTTAAGACCTGGGGTCAGACACTCCCTTCCTAAAATCCTCTACATATGATCAGATCTGATCTACTAGAGCATTGAATGGGCACGTTAAGCCTTCTGACCCCCGGTAGTAAATAAGGGCGTCTTCTACCTCGCTTCCGTGTCACTTTCCTATCGGGCACTCTAGCCCAAATCTCCCAGCTTCCTATTTCTAAGGGTTGTTTAAGACCTGGGGTCAGACACTCCCTTCCTAAAATCCTCTACATATGATCTGATCTGATCTACTAGAGCATTGAATGGGCACGTTAAGCCTTCTGACCCCCGGTAGTAAATAAGGGCGTCTTCTACCTCGCTTCCGTGTCACTTTCCTATCGGGCACTCTAGCCCAAATCTCCTAGCTTCCTATTTCTAAGGGTTGTTTAAGACCTGGGGTCAGACACTCCCTTCCTAAAATCCTCTACATATGATCTGATCTGATCTACTAGAGCATTGAATGGGCACGTTAAGCCTTCTGACCCCCGGTAGTAAATAAGGGCGTCTTCTACCTCGCTTCCGTGTCACTTTCCTATCGGGCACTCTAGCCCAAATCTCCTAGCTTCCTATTTCTAAGGGTTGTTTAAGACCTGGGGTCAGACACTCCCTTCCTAAAATCCTCTACATATGATCTGATCTGATCTACTAGAGCATTGAATGGGCACGTTAAGCCTTCTGACCCCTGGTAGTAAATAAGGGCGTCTTCTACCTCGCTTCCGTGTCACTTTCCTATCGGGCACTCTAGCCCAAATCTCCTAGCTTCCTATTTCTAAGGGTTGTTTAAGACCTGGGGTCAGACACTCCCTTCCTAAAATCCTCTACATATGATCTGATCTGATCTACTAGAGCATTGAATGGGCACGTTAAGCCTTCTGACCCCCGGTAGTAAATAAGGGCGTCTTCTACCTCGCTTCCGTGTCACTTTCCTATCGGGCACTCTAGCCCAAATCTCCTAGCTTCCTATTTCTAAGGGTTGTTTAAGACCTGGGGTCAGACACTCCCTTCCTAAAATCCTCTACATATGATCTGATCTGATCTACTAGAGCATTGAATGGGCACGTTAAGCCTTCTGACCCCCGGTAGTAAATAAGGGCGTCTTCTACCTCGCTTCCGTGTCACTTTCCTATCAGGGCACTCTAGCCCAAATCTCCTAGCTTCCTATTTCTAAGGGTTGTTTAAGACCTGGGGTCAGACACTCCCTTCCTAAAATCCTCTACATATGATCTGATCTGATCTACTAGAGCATTGAATGGGCACGTTAAGCCTTCTGACCCCCGGTAGTAAATAAGGGCGTCTTCTACCTCGCTTCCGTGTCACTTTCCTATCGGGCACTCTAGCCCAAATCTCCTAGCTTCCTATTTCTAAGGGTTGTTTAAGACCTGGGGTCAGACACTCCCTTCCTAAAATCCTCTACATATGATCTGATCTGATCTACTAGAGCATTGAATGGGCACGTTAAGCCTTCTGACCCCCGGTAGTAAATAAGGGCGTCTTCTATCTCGCTTCCGTGTCACTTTCCTATCGGGCACTCTAGCCCAAATCTCCTAGCTTCCTATTTCTAAGGGTTGTTTAAGACCTGGGGTCAGACACTCCCTTCCTAAAATCCTCTACATATGATCTGATCTGATCTACTAGAGCATTGAATGGGCACGTTAAGCCTTCTGACCCCCGGTAGTAAATAAGGGTGTCTTCTACTCGCTTCCGTGTCACTTTCCTATCGGGCACTCTAGCCCAAATCTCCTAGCTTCCTATTTCTAAGGGTTGTTTAAGACCTGGGGTCAGACACTCCCTTCCTAAAATCCTCTACATATGATCTGATCTGATCTACTAGAGCATTGAATGGGCACGTTAAGCCTTCTGACCCCCGGTAGTAAATAAGGGCGTCTTCTACCTCGCTTCCGTGTCACTTTCCTATCAGGGCACTCTAGCCCAAATCTCCTAGCTTCCTATTTCTAAGGGTTGTTTAAGACCTGGGGTCAGACACTCCCTTCCTAAAATCCTCTACATATGATCTGATCTGATCTACTAGAGCATTGAATGGGCACGTTAAGCCTTCTGACCCCCGGTAGTAAATAAGGGTGTCTTCTACCTCGCTTCCGTGTCACTTTCCTATCGGGCACTCTAGCCCAAATCTCCCAGCTTCCTATTTCTAAGGGTTGTTTAAGACCTGGGGTCAGACACTCCCTTCCTAAAATCCTCTACATATGATCAGATCTGATCTACTAGAGCATTGAATGGGCACGTTAAGCCTTCTGACCCCTGGTAGTAAATAAGGGCGTCTTCTACCTCGCTTCCGTGTCACTTTCCTATCGGGCACTCTAGCCCAAATCTCCCAGCTTCCTATTTCTAAGGGTTGTTTAAGACCTGGGGTCAGACACTCCCTTCCTAAAATCCTCTACATATGATCTGATCTGATCTACTAGAGCATTGAATGGGCACGTTAAGCCTTCTGACCCCCGGTAGTAAATAAGGGCGTCTTCTACCTCGCTTCCGTGTCACTTTCCTATCGGGCACTCTAGCCCAAATCTCCTAGCTTCCTATTTCTAAGGGTTGTTTAAGACCTGGGGTCAGACACTCCCTTCCTAAAATCCTCTACATATGATCTGATCTGATCTACTAGAGCATTGAATGGGCACGTTAAGCCTTCTGACCCCCGGTAGTAAATAAGGGCGTCTTCTACCTCGCTTCCGTGTCACTTTCCTATCGGGCACTCTAGCCCAAATCTCCCAGCTTCCTATTTCTAAGGGTTGTTTAAGACCTGGGGTCAGACACTCCCTTCCTAAAATCCTCTACATATGATCTGATCTGATCTACTAGAGCATTGAATGGGCACGTTAAGCCTTCTGACCCCCGGTAGTAAATAAGGGCGTCTTCTACCTCGCTTCCGTGTCACTTTCCTATCGGGCACTCTAGCCCAAATCTCCTAGCTTCCTATTTCTAAGGGTTGTTTAAGACCTGGGGTCAGACACTCCCTTCCTAAAATCCTCTACATATGATCTGATCTGATCTACTAGAGCATTGAATGGGCACGTTAAGCCTTCTGACCCCCGGTAGTAAATAAGGGCGTCTTCTACCTCGCTTCCGTGTCACTTTCCTATCGGGCACTCTAGCCCAAATCTCCTAGCTTCCTATTTCTAAGGGTTGTTTAAGACCTGGGGTCAGACACTCCCTTCCTAAAATCCTCTACATATGATCAGATCTGATCTACTAGAGCATTGAATGGGCACGTTAAGCCTTCTGACCCCCGGTAGTAAATAAGGGCGTCTTCTATCTCGCTTCCGTGTCACTTTCCTATCGGGCACTCTAGCCCAAATCTCCTAGCTTCCTATTTCTAAGGGTTGTTTAAGACCTGGGGTCAGACACTCCCTTCCTAAAATCCTCTACATATGATCTGATCTGATCTACTAGAGCATTGAATGGGCACGTTAAGCCTTCTGACCCCCGGTAGTAAATAAGGGCGTCTTCTACCTCGCTTCCGTGTCACTTTCCTATCGGGCACTCTAGCCCAAATCTCCCAGCTTCCTATTTCTAAGGGTTGTTTAAGACCTGGGGTCAGACACTCCCTTCCTAAAATCCTCTACATATGATCAGATCTGATCTACTAGAGCATTGAATGGGCACGTTAAGCCTTCTGACCCCCGGTAGTAAATAAGGGCGTCTTCTACCTCGCTTCCGTGTCACTTTCCTATCAGGGCACTCTAGCCCAAATCTCCTAGCTTCCTATTTCTAAGGGTTGTTTAAGACCTGGGGTCAGACACTCCCTTCCTAAAATCCTCTACATATGATCAGATCTGATCTACTAGAGCATTGAATGGGCACGTTAAGCCTTCTGACCCCCGGTAGTAAATAAGGGCGTCTTCTACCTCGCTTCCGTGTCACTTTCCTATCGGGCACTCTAGCCCAAATCTCCTAGCTTCCTATTTCTAAGGGTTGTTTAAGACCTGGGGTCAGACACTCCCTTCCTAAAATCCTCTACATATGATCTGATCTGATCTACTAGAGCATTGAATGGGCACGTTAAGCCTTCTGACCCCCGGTAGTAAATAAGGGCGTCTTCTACCTCGCTTCCGTGTCACTTTCCTATCGGGCACTCTAGCCCAAATCTCCTAGCTTCCTATTTCTAAGGGTTGTTTAAGACCTGGGGTCAGACACTCCCTTCCTAAAATCCTCTACATATGATCTGATCTGATCTACTAGAGCATTGAATGGGCACGTTAAGCCTTCTGACCCCCGGTAGTAAATAAGGGCGTCTTCTACCTCGCTTCCGTGTCACTTTCCTATCGGGCACTCTAGCCCAAATCTCCTAGCTTCCTATTTCTAAGGGTTGTTTAAGACCTGGGGTCAGACACTCCCTTCCTAAAATCCTCTACATATGATCTGATCTGATCTACTAGAGCATTGAATGGGCACGTTAAGCCTTCTGACCCCCGGTAGTAAATAAGGGCGTCTTCTACCTCGCTTCCGTGTCACTTTCCTATCGGGCACTCTAGCCCAAATCTCCCAGCTTCCTATTTCTAAGGGTTGTTTAAGACCTGGGGTCAGACACTCCCTTCCTAAAATCCTCTACATATGATCAGATCTGATCTACTAGAGCATTGAATGGGCACGTTAAGCCTTCTGACCCCCGGTAGTAAATAAGGGCGTCTTCTACCTCGCTTCCGTGTCACTTTCCTATCGGGCACTCTAGCCCAAATCTCCTAGCTTCCTATTTCTAAGGGTTGTTTAAGACCTGGGGTCAGACACTCCCTTCCTAAAATCCTCTACATATGATCTGATCTGATCTACTAGAGCATTGAATGGGCACGTTAAGCCTTCTGACCCCCGGTAGTAAATAAGGGCGTCTTCTACCTCGCTTCCGTGTCACTTTCCTATCGGGCACTCTAGCCCAAATCTCCCAGCTTTCTATTTCTAAGGGTTGTTTAAGACCTGGGGTCAGACACTCCCTTCCTAAAATCCTCTACATATGATCTGATCTGATCTACTAGAGCATTGAATGGGCACGTTAAGCCTTCTGACCCCGGTAGTAAATAAGGGCGTCTTCTACCTCGCTTCCGTGTCACTTTCCTATCGGGCACTCTAGCCCAAATCTCCTAGCTTCCTATTTCTAAGGGTTGTTTAAGACCTGGGGTCAGACACTCCCTTCCTAAAATCCTCTACATATGATCTGATCTGATCTACTAGAGCATTGAATGGGCACGTTAAGCCTTCTGACCCCCGGTAGTAAATAAGGGCGTCTTCTACCTCGCTTCCGTGTCACTTTCCTATCGGGCACTCTAGCCCAAATCTCCTAGCTTCCTATTTCTAAGGGTTGTTTAAGACCTGGGGTCAGACACTCCCTTCCTAAAATCCTCTACATATGATCTGATCTGATCTACTAGAGCATTGAATGGGCACGTTAAGCCTTCTGACCCCCGGTAGTAAATAAGGGCGTCTTCTACCTCGCTTCCGTGTCACTTTCCTATCGGGCACTCTAGCCCAAATCTCCTAGCTTCCTATTTCTAAGGGTTGTTTAAGACCTGGGGTCAGACACTCCCTTCCTAAAATCCTCTACATATGATCAGATCTGATCTACTAGAGCATTGAATGGGCACGTTAAGCCTTCTGACCCCCGGTAGTAAATAAGGGCGTCTTCTATCTCGCTTCCGTGTCACTTTCCTATCAGGCACTCTAGCCCAAATCTCCTAGCTTCCTATTTCTAAGGGTTGTTTAAGACCTGGGGTCAGACACTCCCTTCCTAAAATCCTCTACATATGATCAGATCTGATCTACTAGAGCATTGAATGGGCACGTTAAGCCTTCTGACCCCCGGTAGTAAATAAGGGCGTCTTCTACCTCGCTTCCGTGTCACTTTCCTATCGGGCACTCTAGCCCAAATCTCCCAGCTTCCTATTTCTAAGGGTTGTTTAAGACCTGGGGTCAGACACTCCCTTCCTAAAATCCTCTACATATGATCTGATCTGATCTACTAGAGCATTGAATGGGCACGTTAAGCCTTCTGACCCCCGGTAGTAAATAAGGGCGTCTTCTACCTCGCTTCCGTGTCACTTTCCTATCGGGCACTCTAGCCCAAATCTCCTAGCTTCCTATTTCTAAGGGTTGTTTAAGACCTGGGGTCAGACACTCCCTTCCTAAAATCCTCTACATATGATCTGATCTGATCTACTAGAGCATTGAATGGGCACGTTAAGCCTTCTGACCCCCGGTAGTAAATAAGGGCGTCTTCTACCTCGCTTCCGTGTCACTTTCCTATCGGGCACTCTAGCCCAAATCTCCTAGCTTCCTATTTCTAAGGGTTGTTTAAGACCTGGGGTCAGACACTCCCTTCCTAAAATCCTCTACATATGATCAGATCTGATCTACTAGAGCATTGAATGGGCACGTTAAGCCTTCTGACCCCCGGTAGTAAATAAGGGCGTCTTCTACCTCGCTTCCGTGTCACTTTCCTATCGGGCACTCTAGCCCAAATCTCCTAGCTTCCTATTTCTAAGGGTTGTTTAAGACCTGGGGTCAGACACTCCCTTCCTAAAATCCTCTACATATGATCTGATCTGATCTACTAGAGCATTGAATGGGCACGTTAAGCCTTCTGACCCCCGGTAGTAAATAAGGGCGTCTTCTACCTCGCTTCCGTGTCACTTTCCTATCGGGCACTCTAGCCCAAATCTCCCAGCTTCCTATTTCTAAGGGTTGTTTAAGACCTGGGGTCAGACACTCCCTTCCTAAAATCCTCTACATATGATCTGATCTGATCTACTAGAGCATTGAATGGGCACGTTAAGCCTTCTGACCCCCGGTAGTAAATAAGGGCGTCTTCTACCTCGCTTCCGTGTCACTTTCCTATCGGGCACTCTAGCCCAAATCTCCCAGCTTCCTATTTCTAAGGGTTGTTTAAGACCTGGGGTCAGACACTCCCTTCCTAAAATCCTCTACATATGATCAGATCTGATCTACTAGAGCATTGAATGGGCACGTTAAGCCTTCTGACCCCCGGTAGTAAATAAGGGCGTCTTCTACCTCGCTTCCGTGTCACTTTCCTATCGGGCACTCTAGCCCAAATCTCCTAGCTTCCTATTTCTAAGGGTTGTTTAAGACCTGGGGTCAGACACTCCCTTCCTAAAATCCTCTACATATGATCTGATCTGATCTACTAGAGCATTGAATGGGCACGTTAAGCCTTCTGACCCCCGGTAGTAAATAAGGGCGTCTTCTACCTCGCTTCCGTGTCACTTTCCTATCGGGCACTCTAGCCCAAATCTCCCAGCTTCCTATTTCTAAGGGTTGTTTAAGACCTGGGGTCAGACACTCCCTTCCTAAAATCCTCTACATATGATCTGATCTGATCTACTAGAGCATTGAATGGGCACGTTAAGCCTTCTGACCCCCGGTAGTAAATAAGGGCGTCTTCTACCTCGCTTCCGTGTCACTTTCCTATCGGGCACTCTAGCCCAAATCTCCCAGCTTCCTATTTCTAAGGGTTGTTTAAGACCTGGGGTCAGACACTCCCTTCCTAAAATCCTCTACATATGATCTGATCTGATCTACTAGAGCATTGAATGGGCACGTTAAGCCTTCTGACCCCCGGTAGTAAATAAGGGCGTCTTCTACCTCGCTTCCGTGTCACTTTCCTATCGGGCACTCTAGCCCAAATCTCCTAGCTTCCTATTTCTAAGGGTTGTTTAAGACCTGGGGTCAGACACTCCCTTCCTAAAATCCTCTACATATGATCTGATCTGATCTACTAGAGCATTGAATGGGCACGTTAAGCCTTCTGACCCCCGGTAGTAAATAAGGGCGTCTTCTACCTCGCTTCCGTGTCACTTTCCTATCGGGCACTCTAGCCCAAATCTCCTAGCTTCCTATTTCTAAGGGTTGTTTAAGACCTGGGGTCAGACACTCCCTTCCTAAAATCCTCTACATATGATCTGATCTGATCTACTAGAGCATTGAATGGGCACGTTAAGCCTTCTGACCCCCGGTAGTAAATAAGGGTGTCTTCTATCTCGCTTCCGTGTCACTTTCCTATCGGGCACTCTAGCCCAAATCTCCTAGCTTTCTATTTCTAAGGGTTGTTTAAGACCTGGGGTCAGACACTCCCTTCCTAAAATCCTCTACATATGATCTGATCTGATCTACTAGAGCATTGAATGGGCACGTTAAGCCTTCTGACCCCCGGTAGTAAATAAGGGCGTCTTCTACCTCGCTTCCGTGTCACTTTCCTATCAGGCACTCTAGCCCAAATCTCCTAGCTTTCTATTTCTAAGGGTTGTTTAAGACCTGGGGTCAGACACTCCCTTCCTAAAATCCTCTACATATGATCAGATCTGATCTACTAGAGCATTGAATGGGCACGTTAAGCCTTCTGACCCCCGGTAGTAAATAAGGGCGTCTTCTATCTCGCTTCCGTGTCACTTTCCTATCGGGCACTCTAGCCCAAATCTCCTAGCTTTCTATTTCTAAGGGTTGTTTAAGACCTGGGGTCAGACACTCCCTTCCTAAAATCCTCTACATATGATCTGATCTGATCTACTAGAGCATTGAATGGGCACGTTAAGCCTTCTGACCCCCGGTAGTAAATAAGGGTGTCTTCTATCTCGCTTCCGTGTCACTTTCCTATCAGGCACTCTAGCCCAAATCTCCTAGCTTCCTATTTCTAAGGGTTGTTTAAGACCTGGGGTCAGACACTCCCTTCCTAAAATCCTCTACATATGATCAGATCTGATCTACTAGAGCATTGAATGGGCACGTTAAGCCTTCTGACCCCCGGTAGTAAATAAGGGCGTCTTCTACCTCGCTTCCGTGTCACTTTCCTATCAGGCACTCTAGCCCAAATCTCCTAGCTTCCTATTTCTAAGGGTTGTTTAAGACCTGGGGTCAGACACTCCCTTCCTAAAATCCTCTACATATGATCAGATCTGATCTACTAGAGCATTGAATGGGCACGTTAAGCCTTCTGACCCCCGGTAGTAAATAAGGGCGTCTTCTACCTCGCTTCCGTGTCACTTTCCTATCGGGCACTCTAGCCCAAATCTCCTAGCTTCCTATTTCTAAGGGTTGTTTAAGACCTGGGGTCAGACACTCCCTTCCTAAAATCCTCTACATATGATCTGATCTGATCTACTAGAGCATTGAATGGGCACGTTAAGCCTTCTGACCCCCGGTAGTAAATAAGGGTGTCTTCTATCTCGCTTCCGTGTCACTTTCCTATCGGGCACTCTAGCCCAAATCTCCCAGCTTCCTATTTATAAGGGTTGTTTAAGACCTGGGGTCAGACACTCCCTTCCTAAAATCCTCTACATATGATCTGATCTGATCTACTAGAGCATTGAATGGGCACGTTAAGCCTTCTGACCCCCGGTAGTAAATAAGGGCGTCTTCTACCTCGCTTCCGTGTCACTTTCCTATCGGGCACTCTAGCCCAAATCTCCTAGCTTCCTATTTCTAAGGGTTGTTTAAGACCTGGGGTCAGACACTCCCTTCCTAAAATCCTCTACATATGATCAGATCTGATCTACTAGAGCATTGAATGGGCACGTTAAGCCTTCTGACCCCCGGTAGTAAATAAGGGCGTCTTCTATCTCGCTTCCGTGTCACTTTCCTATCGGGCACTCTAGCCCAAATCTCCTAGCTTCCTATTTCTAAGGGTTGTTTAAGACCTGGGGTCAGACACTCCCTTCCTAAAATCCTCTACATATGATCTGATCTGATCTACTAGAGCATTGAATGGGCACGTTAAGCCTTCTGACCCCCGGTAGTAAATAAGGGCGTCTTCTACCTCGCTTCCGTGTCACTTTCCTATCGGGCACTCTAGCCCAAATCTCCTAGCTTCCTATTTCTAAGGGTTGTTTAAGACCTGGGGTCAGACACTCCCTTCCTAAAATCCTCTACATATGATCTGATCTGATCTACTAGAGCATTGAATGGGCACGTTAAGCCTTCTGACCCCCGGTAGTAAATAAGGGCGTCTTCTACCTCGCTTCCGTGTCACTTTCCTATCGGGCACTCTAGCCCAAATCTCCTAGCTTCCTATTTCTAAGGGTTGTTTAAGACCTGGGGTCAGACACTCCCTTCCTAAAATCCTCTACATATGATCTGATCTGATCTACTAGAGCATTGAATGGGCACGTTAAGCCTTCTGACCCCCGGTAGTAAATAAGGGCGTCTTCTACCTCGCTTCCGTGTCACTTTCCTATCGGGCACTCTAGCCCAAATCTCCTAGCTTCCTATTTCTAAGGGTTGTTTAAGACCTGGGGTCAGACACTCCCTTCCTAAAATCCTCTACATATGATCTGATCTGATCTACTAGAGCATTGAATGGGCACGTTAAGCCTTCTGACCCCCGGTAGTAAATAAGGGCGTCTTCTACCTCGCTTCCGTGTCACTTTCCTATCGGGCACTCTAGCCCAAATCTCCTAGCTTCCTATTTCTAAGGGTTGTTTAAGACCTGGGGTCAGACACTCCCTTCCTAAAATCCTCTACATATGATCTGATCTGATCTACTAGAGCATTGAATGGGCACGTTAAGCCTTCTGACCCCCGGTAGTAAATAAGGGCGTCTTCTATCTCGCTTCCGTGTCACTTTCCTATCAGGCACTCTAGCCCAAATCTCCTAGCTTCCTATTTCTAAGGGTTGTTTAAGACCTGGGGTCAGACACTCCCTTCCTAAAATCCTCTACATATGATCTGATCTGATCTACTAGAGCATTGAATGGGCACGTTAAGCCTTCTGACCCCCGGTAGTAAATAAGGGCGTCTTCTACCTCGCTTCCGTGTCACTTTCCTATCGGGCACTCTAGCCCAAATCTCCTAGCTTCCTATTTCTAAGGGTTGTTTAAGACCTGGGGTCAGACACTCCCTTCCTAAAATCCTCTACATATGATCTGATCTGATCTACTAGAGCATTGAATGGGCACGTTAAGCCTTCTGACCCCCGGTAGTAAATAAGGGCGTCTTCTACCTCGCTTCCGTGTCACTTTCCTATCGGGCACTCTAGCCCAAATCTCCTAGCTTCCTATTTCTAAGGGTTGTTTAAGACCTGGGGTCAGACACTCCCTTCCTAAAATCCTCTACATATGATCTGATCTGATCTACTAGAGCATTGAATGGGCACGTTAAGCCTTCTGACCCCCGGTAGTAAATAAGGGCGTCTTCTACCTCGCTTCCGTGTCACTTTCCTATCGGGCACTCTAGCCCAAATCTCCTAGCTTCCTATTTCTAAGGGTTGTTTAAGACCTGGGGTCAGACACTCCCTTCCTAAAATCCTCTACATATGATCTGATCTGATCTACTAGAGCATTGAATGGGCACGTTAAGCCTTCTGACCCCCGGTAGTAAATAAGGGCGTCTTCTACCTCGCTTCCGTGTCACTTTCCTATCGGGCACTCTAGCCCAAATCTCCTAGCTTCCTATTTCTAAGGGTTGTTTAAGACCTGGGGTCAGACACTCCCTTCCTAAAATCCTCTACATATGATCTGATCTGATCTACTAGAGCATTGAATGGGCACGTTAAGCCTTCTGACCCCCGGTAGTAAATAAGGGCGTCTTCTACCTCGCTTCCGTGTCACTTTCCTATCGGGCACTCTAGCCCAAATCTCCCAGCTTCCTATTTCTAAGGGTTGTTTAAGACCTGGGGTCAGACACTCCCTTCCTAAAATCCTCTACATATGATCTGATCTGATCTACTAGAGCATTGAATGGGCACGTTAAGCCTTCTGACCCCCGGTAGTAAATAAGGGCGTCTTCTATCTCGCTTCCGTGTCACTTTCCTATCAGGCACTCTAGCCCAAATCTCCTAGCTTCCTATTTCTAAGGGTTGTTTAAGACCTGGGGTCAGACACTCCCTTCCTAAAATCCTCTACATATGATCTGATCTGATCTACTAGAGCATTGAATGGGCACGTTAAGCCTTCTGACCCCCGGTAGTAAATAAGGGCGTCTTCTATCTCGCTTCCGTGTCACTTTCCTATCAGGCACTCTAGCCCAAATCTCCTAGCTTCCTATTTCTAAGGGTTGTTTAAGACCTGGGGTCAGACACTCCCTTCCTAAAATCCTCTACATATGATCTGATCTGATCTACTAGAGCATTGAATGGGCACGTTAAGCCTTCTGACCCCCGGTAGTAAATAAGGGCGTCTTCTATCTCGCTTCCGTGTCACTTTCCTATCAGGCACTCTAGCCCAAATCTCCTAGCTTCCTATTTCTAAGGGTTGTTTAAGACCTGGGGTCAGACACTCCCTTCCTAAAATCCTCTACATATGATCAGATCTGATCTACTAGAGCATTGAATGGGCACGTTAAGCCTTCTGACCCCCGGTAGTAAATAAGGGTGTCTTCTATCTCGCTTCCGTGTCACTTTCCTATCGGGCACTCTAGCCCAAATCTCCCAGCTTTCTATTTATAAGGGTTGTTTAAGACCTGGGGTCAGACACTCCCTTCCTAAAATCCTCTACATATGATCTGATCTGATCTACTAGAGCATTGAATGGGCACGTTAAGCCTTCTGACCCCCGGTAGTAAATAAGGGCGTCTTCTATCTCGCTTCCGTGTCACTTTCCTATCGGGCACTCTAGCCCAAATCTCCCAGCTTCCTATTTCTAAGGGTTGTTTAAGACCTGGGGTCAGACACTCCCTTCCTAAAATCCTCTACATATGATCAGATCTGATCTACTAGAGCATTGAATGGGCACGTTAAGCCTTCTGACCCCCGGTAGTAAATAAGGGCGTCTTCTACCTCGCTTCCGTGTCACTTTCCTATCGGGCACTCTAGCCCAAATCTCCTAGCTTCCTATTTCTAAGGGTTGTTTAAGACCTGGGGTCAGACACTCCCTTCCTAAAATCCTCTACATATGATCTGATCTGATCTACTAGAGCATTGAATGGGCACGTTAAGCCTTCTGACCCCCGGTAGTAAATAAGGGCGTCTTCTACCTCGCTTCCGTGTCACTTTCCTATCGGGCACTCTAGCCCAAATTTCTCCCTAGCTTCCTATTTCTAAGGGTTGTTTAAGACCTGGGGTCAGACACTCCCTTCCTAAAATCCTCTACATATGATCTGATCTGATCTACTAGAGCATTGAATGGGCACGTTAAGCCTTCTGACCCCCGGTAGTAAATAAGGGCGTCTTCTATCTCGCTTCCGTGTCACTTTCCTATCGGGCACTCTAGCCCAAATCTCCCAGCTTCCTATTTATAAGGGTTGTTTAAGACCTGGGGTCAGACACTCCCTTCCTAAAATCCTCTACATATGATCTGATCTGATCTACTAGAGCATTGAATGGGCACGTTAAGCCTTCTGACCCCCGGTAGTAAATAAGGGCGTCTTCTACCTCGCTTCCGTGTCACTTTCCTATCGGGCACTCTAGCCCAAATCTCCTAGCTTCCTATTTCTAAGGGTTGTTTAAGACCTGGGGTCAGACACTCCCTTCCTAAAATCCTCTACATATGATCTGATCTGATCTACTAGAGCATTGAATGGGCACGTTAAGCCTTCTGACCCCCGGTAGTAAATAAGGGCGTCTTCTACCTCGCTTCCGTGTCACTTTCCTATCGGGCACTCTAGCCCAAATCTCCTAGCTTCCTATTTCTAAGGGTTGTTTAAGACCTGGGGTCAGACACTCCCTTCCTAAAATCCTCTACATATGATCAGATCTGATCTACTAGAGCATTGAATGGGCACGTTAAGCCTTCTGACCCCCGGTAGTAAATAAGGGCGTCTTCTATCTCGCTTCCGTGTCACTTTCCTATCAGGCACTCTAGCCCAAATCTCCCAGCTTTCTATTTCTAAGGGTTGTTTAAGACCTGGGGTCAGACACTCCCTTCCTAAAATCCTCTACATATGATCAGATCTGATCTACTAGAGCATTGAATGGGCACGTTAAGCCTTCTGACCCCCGGTAGTAAATAAGGGCGTCTTCTATCTCGCTTCCGTGTCACTTTCCTATCAGGCACTCTAGCCCAAATCTCCCAGCTTTCTATTTCTAAGGGTTGTTTAAGACCTGGGGTCAGACACTCCCTTCCTAAAATCCTCTACATATGATCAGATCTGATCTACTAGAGCATTGAATGGGCACGTTAAGCCTTCTGACCCCCGGTAGTAAATAAGGGCGTCTTCTATCTCGCTTCCGTGTCACTTTCCTATCAGGCACTCTAGCCCAAATCTCCCAGCTTTCTATTTATAAGGGTTGTTTAAGACCTGGGGTCAGACACTCCCTTCCTAAAATCCTCTACATATGATCAGATCTGATCTACTAGAGCATTGAATGGGCACGTTAAGCCTTCTGACCCCCGGTAGTAAATAAGGGTGTCTTCTATCTCGCTTCCGTGTCACTTTCCTATCAGGCACTCTAGCCCAAATCTCCTAGCTTTCTATTTATAAGGGTTGTTTAAGACCTGGGGTCAGACACTCCCTTCCTAAAATCCTCTACATATGATCAGATCTGATCTACTAGAGCATTGAATGGGCACGTTAAGCCTTCTGACCCCCGGTAGTAAATAAGGGCGTCTTCTATCTCGCTTCCGTGTCACTTTCCTATCAGGCACTCTAGCCCAAATCTCCCAGCTTCCTATTTATAAGGGTTGTTTAAGACCTGGGGTCAGACACTCCCTTCCTAAAATCCTCTACATATGATCAGATCTGATCTACTAGAGCATTGAATGGGCACGTTAAGCCTTCTGACCCCCGGTAGTAAATAAGGGCGTCTTCTATCTCGCTTCCGTGTCACTTTCCTATCAGGCACTCTAGCCCAAATCTCCCAGCTTCCTATTTATAAGGGTTGTTTAAGACCTGGGGTCAGACACTCCCTTCCTAAAATCCTCTACATATGATCAGATCTGATCTACTAGAGCATTGAATGGGCACGTTAAGCCTTCTGACCCCCGGTAGTAAATAAGGGCGTCTTCTACCTCGCTTCCGTGTCACTTTCCTATCAGGCACTCTAGCCCAAATCTCCTAGCTTTCTATTTCTAAGGGTTGTTTAAGACCTGGGGTCAGACACTCCCTTCCTAAAATCCTCTACATATGATCTGATCTGATCTACTAGAGCATTGAATGGGCACGTTAAGCCTTCTGACCCCCGGTAGTAAATAAGGGCGTCTTCTACCTCGCTTCCGTGTCACTTTCCTATCAGGCACTCTAGCCCAAATCTCCCAGCTTTCTATTTATAAGGGTTGTTTAAGACCTGGGGTCAGACACTCCCTTCCTAAAATCCTCTACATATGATCTGATCTGATCTACTAGAGCATTGAATGGGCACGTTAAGCCTTCTGACCCCCGGTAGTAAATAAGGGTGTCTTCTATCTCGCTTCCGTGTCACTTTCCTATCGGGCACTCTAGCCCAAATCTCCCAGCTTTCTATTTATAAGGGTTGTTTAAGACCTGGGGTCAGACACTCCCTTCCTAAAATCCTCTACATATGATCAGATCTGATCTACTAGAGCATTGAATGGGCACGTTAAGCCTTCTGACCCCCGGTAGTAAATAAGGGCGTCTTCTATCTCGCTTCCGTGTCACTTTCCTATCAGGCACTCTAGCCCAAATCTCCCAGCTTTCTATTTATAAGGGTTGTTTAAGACCTGGGGTCAGACACTCCCTTCCTAAAATCCTCTACATATGATCTGATCTGATCTACTAGAGCATTGAATGGGCACGTTAAGCCTTCTGACCCCCGGTAGTAAATAAGGGCGTCTTCTATCTCGCTTCCGTGTCACTTTCCTATCAGGCACTCTAGCCCAAATCTCCCAGCTTTCTATTTATAAGGGTTGTTTAAGACCTGGGGTCAGACACTCCCTTCCTAAAATCCTCTACATATGATCTGATCTGATCTACTAGAGCATTGAATGGGCACGTTAAGCCTTCTGACCCCCGGTAGTAAATAAGGGTGTCTTCTATCTCGCTTCCGTGTCACTTTCCTATCAGGCACTCTAGCCCAAATCTCCCAGCTTTCTATTTATAAGGGTTGTTTAAGACCTGGGGTCAGACACTCCCTTCCTAAAATCCTCTACATATGATCTGATCTGATCTACTAGAGCATTGAATGGGCACGTTAAGCCTTCTGACCCCCGGTAGTAAATAAGGGCGTCTTCTACCTCGCTTCCGTGTCACTTTCCTATCAGGGCACTCTAGCCCAAATCTCCCAGCTTCCTATTTCTAAGGGTTGTTTAAGACCTGGGGTCAGACACTCCCTTCCTAAAATCCTCTACATATGATCAGATCTGATCTACTAGAGCATTGAATGGGCACGTTAAGCCTTCTGACCCCCGGTAGTAAATAAGGGTGTCTTCTATCTCGCTTCCGTGTCACTTTCCTATCAGGCACTCTAGCCCAAATCTCCCAGCTTTCTATTTATAAGGGTTGTTTAAGACCTGGGGTCAGACACTCCCTTCCTAAAATCCTCTACATATGATCTGATCTGATCTACTAGAGCATTGAATGGGCACGTTAAGCCTTCTGACCCCCGGTAGTAAATAAGGGCGTCTTCTATCTCGCTTCCGTGTCACTTTCCTATCAGGCACTCTAGCCCAAATCTCCCAGCTTTCTATTTATAAGGGTTGTTTAAGACCTGGGGTCAGACACTCCCTTCCTAAAATCCTCTACATATGATCTGATCTGATCTACTAGAGCATTGAATGGGCACGTTAAGCCTTCTGACCCCCGGTAGTAAATAAGGGTGTCTTCTATCTCGCTTCCGTGTCACTTTCCTATCAGGCACTCTAGCCCAAATCTCCTAGCTTCCTATTTCTAAGGGTTGTTTAAGACCTGGGGTCAGACACTCCCTTCCTAAAATCCTCTACATATGATCTGATCTGATCTACTAGAGCATTGAATGGGCACGTTAAGCCTTCTGACCCCCGGTAGTAAATAAGGGTGTCTTCTATCTCGCTTCCGTGTCACTTTCCTATCAGGCACTCTAGCCCAAATCTCCCAGCTTTCTATTTATAAGGGTTGTTTAAGACCTGGGGTCAGACACTCCCTTCCTAAAATCCTCTACATATGATCAGATCTGATCTACTAGAGCATTGAATGGGCACGTTAAGCCTTCTGACCCCCGGTAGTAAATAAGGGTGTCTTCTATCTCGCTTCCGTGTCACTTTCCTATCAGGCACTCTAGCCCAAATCTCCCAGCTTTCTATTTATAAGGGTTGTTTAAGACCTGGGGTCAGACACTCCCTTCCTAAAATCCTCTACATATGATCAGATCTGATCTACTAGAGCATTGAATGGGCACGTTAAGCCTTCTGACCCCCGGTAGTAAATAAGGGTGTCTTCTATCTCGCTTCCGTGTCACTTTCCTATCAGGCACTCTAGCCCAAATCTCCCAGCTTTCTATTTATAAGGGTTGTTTAAGACCTGGGGTCAGACACTCCCTTCCTAAAATCCTCTACATATGATCAGATCTGATCTACTAGAGCATTGAATGGGCACGTTAAGCCTTCTGACCCCCGGTAGTAAATAAGGGTGTCTTCTATCTCGCTTCCGTGTCACTTTCCTATCAGGCACTCTAGCCCAAATCTCCCAGCTTTCTATTTATAAGGGTTGTTTAAGACCTGGGGTCAGACACTCCCTTCCTAAAATCCTCTACATATGATCAGATCTGATCTACTAGAGCATTGAATGGGCACGTTAAGCCTTCTGACCCCCGGTAGTAAATAAGGGTGTCTTCTACCTCGCTTCCGTGTCACTTTCCTATCAGGCACTCTAGCCCAAATCTCCCAGCTTTCTATTTATAAGGGTTGTTTAAGACCTGGGGTCAGACACTCCCTTCCTAAAATCCTCTACATATGATCAGATCTGATCTACTAGAGCATTGAATGGGCACGTTAAGCCTTCTGACCCCCGGTAGTAAATAAGGGTGTCTTCTATCTCGCTTCCGTGTCACTTTCCTATCAGGCACTCTAGCCCAAATCTCCCAGCTTTCTATTTATAAGGGTTGTTTAAGACCTGGGGTCAGACACTCCCTTCCTAAAATCCTCTACATATGATCAGATCTGATCTACTAGAGCATTGAATGGGCACGTTAAGCCTTCTGACCCCCGGTAGTAAATAAGGGTGTCTTCTATCTCGCTTCCGTGTCACTTTCCTATCGGGCACTCTAGCCCAAATCTCCCAGCTTTCTATTTATAAGGGTTGTTTAAGACCTGGGGTCAGACACTCCCTTCCTAAAATCCTCTACATATGATCAGATCTGATCTACTAGAGCATTGAATGGGCACGTTAAGCCTTCTGACCCCCGGTAGTAAATAAGGGTGTCTTCTATCTCGCTTCCGTGTCACTTTCCTATCAGGCACTCTAGCCCAAATCTCCCAGCTTTCTATTTATAAGGGTTGTTTAAGACCTGGGGTCAGACACTCCCTTCCTAAAATCCTCTACATATGATCAGATCTGATCTACTAGAGCATTGAATGGGCACGTTAAGCCTTCTGACCCCCGGTAGTAAATAAGGGTGTCTTCTATCTCGCTTCCGTGTCACTTTCCTATCAGGCACTCTAGCCCAAATCTCCCAGCTTTCTATTTATAAGGGTTGTTTAAGACCTGGGGTCAGACACTCCCTTCCTAAAATCCTCTACATATGATCAGATCTGATCTACTAGAGCATTGAATGGGCACGTTAAGCCTTCTGACCCCCGGTAGTAAATAAGGGTGTCTTCTATCTCGCTTCCGTGTCACTTTCCTATCAGGCACTCTAGCCCAAATCTCCCAGCTTTCTATTTATAAGGGTTGTTTAAGACCTGGGGTCAGACACTCCCTTCCTAAAATCCTCTACATATGATCAGATCTGATCTACTAGAGCATTGAATGGGCACGTTAAGCCTTCTGACCCCCGGTAGTAAATAAGGGTGTCTTCTATCTCGCTTCCGTGTCACTTTCCTATCAGGCACTCTAGCCCAAATCTCCCAGCTTTCTATTTCTAAGGGTTGTTTAAGACCTGGGGTCAGACACTCCCTTCCTAAAATCCTCTACATATGATCAGATCTGATCTACTAGAGCATTGAATGGGCACGTTAAGCCTTCTGACCCCCGGTAGTAAATAAGGGTGTCTTCTATCTCGCTTCCGTGTCACTTTCCTATCAGGCACTCTAGCCCAAATCTCCCAGCTTTCTATTTATAAGGGTTGTTTAAGACCTGGGGTCAGACACTCCCTTCCTAAAATCCTCTACATATGATCAGATCTGATCTACTAGAGCATTGAATGGGCACGTTAAGCCTTCTGACCCCCGGTAGTAAATAAGGGTGTCTTCTATCTCGCTTCCGTGTCACTTTCCTATCAGGCACTCTAGCCCAAATCTCCCAGCTTTCTATTTATAAGGGTTGTTTAAGACCTGGGGTCAGACACTCCCTTCCTAAAATCCTCTACATATGATCAGATCTGATCTACTAGAGCATTGAATGGGCACGTTAAGCCTTCTGACCCCCGGTAGTAAATAAGGGTGTCTTCTATCTCGCTTCCGTGTCACTTTCCTATCAGGCACTCTAGCCCAAATCTCCCAGCTTTCTATTTATAAGGGTTGTTTAAGACCTGGGGTCAGACACTCCCTTCCTAAAATCCTCTACATATGATCTGATCTGATCTACTAGAGCATTGAATGGGCACGTTAAGCCTTCTGACCCCCGGTAGTAAATAAGGGTGTCTTCTATCTCGCTTCCGTGTCACTTTCCTATCAGGCACTCTAGCCCAAATCTCCCAGCTTTCTATTTATAAGGGTTGTTTAAGACCTGGGGTCAGACACTCCCTTCCTAAAATCCTCTACATATGATCAGATCTGATCTACTAGAGCATTGAATGGGCACGTTAAGCCTTCTGACCCCCGGTAGTAAATAAGGGTGTCTTCTATCTCGCTTCCGTGTCACTTTCCTATCAGGCACTCTAGCCCAAATCTCCCAGCTTTCTATTTATAAGGGTTGTTTAAGACCTGGGGTCAGACACTCCCTTCCTAAAATCCTCTACATATGATCTGATCTGATCTACTAGAGCATTGAATGGGCACGTTAAGCCTTCTGACCCCCGGTAGTAAATAAGGGTGTCTTCTATCTCGCTTCCGTGTCACTTTCCTATCAGGCACTCTAGCCCAAATCTCCCAGCTTTCTATTTATAAGGGTTGTTTAAGACCTGGGGTCAGACACTCCCTTCCTAAAATCCTCTACATATGATCTGATCTGATCTACTAGAGCATTGAATGGGCACGTTAAGCCTTCTGACCCCCGGTAGTAAATAAGGGTGTCTTCTATCTCGCTTCCGTGTCACTTTCCTATCAGGCACTCTAGCCCAAATCTCCCAGCTTTCTATTTATAAGGGTTGTTTAAGACCTGGGGTCAGACACTCCCTTCCTAAAATCCTCTACATATGATCAGATCTGATCTACTAGAGCATTGAATGGGCACGTTAAGCCTTCTGACCCCCGGTAGTAAATAAGGGTGTCTTCTATCTCGCTTCCGTGTCACTTTCCTATCAGGCACTCTAGCCCAAATCTCCCAGCTTTCTATTTATAAGGGTTGTTTAAGACCTGGGGTCAGACACTCCCTTCCTAAAATCCTCTACATATGATCAGATCTGATCTACTAGAGCATTGAATGGGCACGTTAAGCCTTCTGACCCCCGGTAGTAAATAAGGGTGTCTTCTATCTCGCTTCCGTGTCACTTTCCTATCAGGCACTCTAGCCCAAATCTCCCAGCTTTCTATTTATAAGGGTTGTTTAAGACCTGGGGTCAGACACTCCCTTCCTAAAATCCTCTACATATGATCAGATCTGATCTACTAGAGCATTGAATGGGCACGTTAAGCCTTCTGACCCCCGGTAGTAAATAAGGGTGTCTTCTATCTCGCTTCCGTGTCACTTTCCTATCAGGCACTCTAGCCCAAATCTCCCAGCTTTCTATTTATAAGGGTTGTTTAAGACCTGGGGTCAGACACTCCCTTCCTAAAATCCTCTACATATGATCAGATCTGATCTACTAGAGCATTGAATGGGCACGTTAAGCCTTCTGACCCCCGGTAGTAAATAAGGGTGTCTTCTATCTCGCTTCCGTGTCACTTTCCTATCAGGCACTCTAGCCCAAATCTCCCAGCTTTCTATTTATAAGGGTTGTTTAAGACCTGGGGTCAGACACTCCCTTCCTAAAATCCTCTACATATGATCAGATCTGATCTACTAGAGCATTGAATGGGCACGTTAAGCCTTCTGACCCCCGGTAGTAAATAAGGGTGTCTTCTATCTCGCTTCCGTGTCACTTTCCTATCAGGCACTCTAGCCCAAATCTCCCAGCTTTCTATTTATAAGGGTTGTTTAAGACCTGGGGTCAGACACTCCCTTCCTAAAATCCTCTACATATGATCAGATCTGATCTACTAGAGCATTGAATGGGCACGTTAAGCCTTCTGACCCCCGGTAGTAAATAAGGGTGTCTTCTATCTCGCTTCCGTGTCACTTTCCTATCAGGCACTCTAGCCCAAATCTCCCAGCTTTCTATTTATAAGGGTTGTTTAAGACCTGGGGTCAGACACTCCCTTCCTAAAATCCTCTACATATGATCAGATCTGATCTACTAGAGCATTGAATGGGCACGTTAAGCCTTCTGACCCCCGGTAGTAAATAAGGGTGTCTTCTATCCTCGCTTCCGTGTCACTTTCCTATCAGGCACTCTAGCCCAAATCTCCCAGCTTTCTATTTATAAGGGTTGTTTAAGACCTGGGGTCAGACACTCCCTTCCTAAAATCCTCTACATATGATCTGATCTGATCTACTAGAGCATTGAATGGGCACGTTAAGCCTTCTGACCCCCGGTAGTAAATAAGGGTGTCTTCTATCTCGCTTCCGTGTCACTTTCCTATCAGGCACTCTAGCCCAAATCTCCCAGCTTTCTATTTATAAGGGTTGTTTAAGACCTGGGGTCAGACACTCCCTTCCTAAAATCCTCTACATATGATCAGATCTGATCTACTAGAGCATTGAATGGGCACGTTAAGCCTTCTGACCCCGGTAGTAAATAAGGGTGTCTTCTATCTCGCTTCCGTGTCACTTTCCTATCAGGCACTCTAGCCCAAATCTCCCAGCTTTCTATTTATAAGGGTTGTTTAAGACCTGGGGTCAGACACTCCCTTCCTAAAATCCTCTACATATGATCAGATCTGATCTACTAGAGCATTGAATGGGCACGTTAAGCCTTCTGACCCCCGGTAGTAAATAAGGGTGTCTTCTATCTCGCTTCCGTGTCACTTTCCTATCAGGCACTCTAGCCCAAATCTCCCAGCTTTCTATTTATAAGGGTTGTTTAAGACCTGGGGTCAGACACTCCCTTCCTAAAATCCTCTACATATGATCAGATCTGATCTACTAGAGCATTGAATGGGCACGTTAAGCCTTCTGACCCCCGGTAGTAAATAAGGGTGTCTTCTATCTCGCTTCCGTGTCACTTTCCTATCAGGCACTCTAGCCCAAATCTCCCAGCTTTCTATTTATAAGGGTTGTTTAAGACCTGGGGTCAGACACTCCCTTCCTAAAATCCTCTACATATGATCAGATCTGATCTACTAGAGCATTGAATGGGCACGTTAAGCCTTCTGACCCCCGGTAGTAAATAAGGGTGTCTTCTATCTCGCTTCCGTGTCACTTTCCTATCAGGCACTCTAGCCCAAATCTCCCAGCTTTCTATTTATAAGGGTTGTTTAAGACCTGGGGTCAGACACTCCCTTCCTAAAATCCTCTACATATGATCAGATCTGATCTACTAGAGCATTGAATGGGCACGTTAAGCCTTCTGACCCCCGGTAGTAAATAAGGGTGTCTTCTATCTCGCTTCCGTGTCACTTTCCTATCAGGCACTCTAGCCCAAATCTCCCAGCTTTCTATTTATAAGGGTTGTTTAAGACCTGGGGTCAGACACTCCCTTCCTAAAATCCTCTACATATGATCAGATCTGATCTACTAGAGCATTGAATGGGCACGTTAAGCCTTCTGACCCCCGGTAGTAAATAAGGGCGTCTTCTACCTCGCTTCCGTGTCACTTTCCTATCAGGCACTCTAGCCCAAATCTCCCAGCTTTCTATTTATAAGGGTTGTTTAAGACCTGGGGTCAGACACTCCCTTCCTAAAATCCTCTACATATGATCAGATCTGATCTACTAGAGCATTGAATGGGCACGTTAAGCCTTCTGACCCCCGGTAGTAAATAAGGGTGTCTTCTACCTCGCTTCCGTGTCACTTTCCTATCAGGCACTCTAGCCCAAATCTCCCAGCTTTCTATTTCTAAGGGTTGTTTAAGACCTGGGGTCAGACACTCCCTTCCTAAAATCCTCTACATATGATCTGATCTGATCTACTAGAGCATTGAATGGGCACGTTAAGCCTTCTGACCCCCGGTAGTAAATAAGGGTGTCTTCTATCTCGCTTCCGTGTCACTTTCCTATCAGGCACTCTAGCCCAAATCTCCCAGCTTTCTATTTATAAGGGTTGTTTAAGACCTGGGGTCAGACACTCCCTTCCTAAAATCCTCTACATATGATCTGATCTGATCTACTAGAGCATTGAATGGGCACGTTAAGCCTTCTGACCCCCGGTAGTAAATAAGGGTGTCTTCTATCTCGCTTCCGTGTCACTTTCCTATCAGGCACTCTAGCCCAAATCTCCCAGCTTTCTATTTATAAGGGTTGTTTAAGACCTGGGGTCAGACACTCCCTTCCTAAAATCCTCTACATATGATCAGATCTGATCTACTAGAGCATTGAATGGGCACGTTAAGCCTTCTGACCCCCGGTAGTAAATAAGGGTGTCTTCTATCTCGCTTCCGTGTCACTTTCCTATCAGGCACTCTAGCCCAAATCTCCCAGCTTTCTATTTATAAGGGTTGTTTAAGACCTGGGGTCAGACACTCCCTTCCTAAAATCCTCTACATATGATCAGATCTGATCTACTAGAGCATTGAATGGGCACGTTAAGCCTTCTGACCCCCGGTAGTAAATAAGGGTGTCTTCTATCTCGCTTCCGTGTCACTTTCCTATCAGGCACTCTAGCCCAAATCTCCCAGCTTTCTATTTATAAGGGTTGTTTAAGACCTGGGGTCAGACACTCCCTTCCTAAAATCCTCTACATATGATCAGATCTGATCTACTAGAGCATTGAATGGGCACGTTAAGCCTTCTGACCCCCGGTAGTAAATAAGGGCGTCTTCTATCTCGCTTCCGTGTCACTTTCCTATCAGGCACTCTAGCCCAAATCTCCCAGCTTTCTATTTATAAGGGTTGTTTAAGACCTGGGGTCAGACACTCCCTTCCTAAAATCCTCTACATATGATCAGATCTGATCTACTAGAGCATTGAATGGGCACGTTAAGCCTTCTGACCCCCGGTAGTAAATAAGGGTGTCTTCTATCTCGCTTCCGTGTCACTTTCCTATCAGGCACTCTAGCCCAAATCTCCCAGCTTTCTATTTATAAGGGTTGTTTAAGACCTGGGGTCAGACACTCCCTTCCTAAAATCCTCTACATATGATCAGATCTGATCTACTAGAGCATTGAATGGGCACGTTAAGCCTTCTGACCCCCGGTAGTAAATAAGGGTGTCTTCTATCTCGCTTCCGTGTCACTTTCCTATCAGGCACTCTAGCCCAAATCTCCCAGCTTTCTATTTATAAGGGTTGTTTAAGACCTGGGGTCAGACACTCCCTTCCTAAAATCCTCTACATATGATCTGATCTGATCTACTAGAGCATTGAATGGGCACGTTAAGCCTTCTGACCCCCGGTAGTAAATAAGGGTGTCTTCTATCTCGCTTCCGTGTCACTTTCCTATCGGGCACTCTAGCCCAAATCTCCCAGCTTTCTATTTATAAGGGTTGTTTAAGACCTGGGGTCAGACACTCCCTTCCTAAAATCCTCTACATATGATCAGATCTGATCTACTAGAGCATTGAATGGGCACGTTAAGCCTTCTGACCCCCGGTAGTAAATAAGGGTGTCTTCTATCTCGCTTCCGTGTCACTTTCCTATCAGGCACTCTAGCCCAAATCTCCCAGCTTTCTATTTATAAGGGTTGTTTAAGACCTGGGGTCAGACACTCCCTTCCTAAAATCCTCTACATATGATCAGATCTGATCTACTAGAGCATTGAATGGGCACGTTAAGCCTTCTGACCCCCGGTAGTAAATAAGGGTGTCTTCTATCTCGCTTCCGTGTCACTTTCCTATCAGGCACTCTAGCCCAAATCTCCCAGCTTTCTATTTATAAGGGTTGTTTAAGACCTGGGGTCAGACACTCCCTTCCTAAAATCCTCTACATATGATCTGATCTGATCTACTAGAGCATTGAATGGGCACGTTAAGCCTTCTGACCCCCGGTAGTAAATAAGGGTGTCTTCTATCTCGCTTCCGTGTCACTTTCCTATCAGGCACTCTAGCCCAAATCTCCCAGCTTTCTATTTATAAGGGTTGTTTAAGACCTGGGGTCAGACACTCCCTTCCTAAAATCCTCTACATATGATCAGATCTGATCTACTAGAGCATTGAATGGGCACGTTAAGCCTTCTGACCCCCGGTAGTAAATAAGGGTGTCTTCTATCTCGCTTCCGTGTCACTTTCCTATCAGGCACTCTAGCCCAAATCTCCCAGCTTTCTATTTATAAGGGTTGTTTAAGACCTGGGGTCAGACACTCCCTTCCTAAAATCCTCTACATATGATCAGATCTGATCTACTAGAGCATTGAATGGGCACGTTAAGCCTTCTGACCCCCGGTAGTAAATAAGGGTGTCTTCTATCTCGCTTCCGTGTCACTTTCCTATCAGGCACTCTAGCCCAAATCTCCCAGCTTTCTATTTATAAGGGTTGTTTAAGACCTGGGGTCAGACACTCCCTTCCTAAAATCCTCTACATATGATCAGATCTGATCTACTAGAGCATTGAATGGGCACGTTAAGCCTTCTGACCCCCGGTAGTAAATAAGGGTGTCTTCTATCTCGCTTCCGTGTCACTTTCCTATCAGGCACTCTAGCCCAAATCTCCCAGCTTTCTATTTATAAGGGTTGTTTAAGACCTGGGGTCAGACACTCCCTTCCTAAAATCCTCTACATATGATCTGATCTGATCTACTAGAGCATTGAATGGGCACGTTAAGCCTTCTGACCCCCGGTAGTAAATAAGGGTGTCTTCTATCTCGCTTCCGTGTCACTTTCCTATCAGGCACTCTAGCCCAAATCTCCCAGCTTTCTATTTATAAGGGTTGTTTAAGACCTGGGGTCAGACACTCCCTTCCTAAAATCCTCTACATATGATCAGATCTGATCTACTAGAGCATTGAATGGGCACGTTAAGCCTTCTGACCCCCGGTAGTAAATAAGGGTGTCTTCTATCTCGCTTCCGTGTCACTTTCCTATCAGGCACTCTAGCCCAAATCTCCCAGCTTTCTATTTATAAGGGTTGTTTAAGACCTGGGGTCAGACACTCCCTTCCTAAAATCCTCTACATATGATCAGATCTGATCTACTAGAGCATTGAATGGGCACGTTAAGCCTTCTGACCCCCGGTAGTAAATAAGGGTGTCTTCTATCTCGCTTCCGTGTCACTTTCCTATCAGGCACTCTAGCCCAAATCTCCCAGCTTTCTATTTATAAGGGTTGTTTAAGACCTGGGGTCAGACACTCCCTTCCTAAAATCCTCTACATATGATCAGATCTGATCTACTAGAGCATTGAATGGGCACGTTAAGCCTTCTGACCCCCGGTAGTAAATAAGGGTGTCTTCTATCTCGCTTCCGTGTCACTTTCCTATCAGGCACTCTAGCCCAAATCTCCCAGCTTTCTATTTATAAGGGTTGTTTAAGACCTGGGGTCAGACACTCCCTTCCTAAAATCCTCTACATATGATCAGATCTGATCTACTAGAGCATTGAATGGGCACGTTAAGCCTTCTGACCCCCGGTAGTAAATAAGGGTGTCTTCTATCTCGCTTCCGTGTCACTTTCCTATCAGGCACTCTAGCCCAAATCTCCCAGCTTTCTATTTATAAGGGTTGTTTAAGACCTGGGGTCAGACACTCCCTTCCTAAAATCCTCTACATATGATCTGATCTGATCTACTAGAGCATTGAATGGGCACGTTAAGCCTTCTGACCCCCGGTAGTAAATAAGGGTGTCTTCTATCTCGCTTCCGTGTCACTTTCCTATCAGGCACTCTAGCCCAAATCTCCCAGCTTTCTATTTATAAGGGTTGTTTAAGACCTGGGGTCAGACACTCCCTTCCTAAAATCCTCTACATATGATCAGATCTGATCTACTAGAGCATTGAATGGGCACGTTAAGCCTTCTGACCCCCGGTAGTAAATAAGGGTGTCTTCTATCTCGCTTCCGTGTCACTTTCCTATCAGGCACTCTAGCCCAAATCTCCCAGCTTTCTATTTATAAGGGTTGTTTAAGACCTGGGGTCAGACACTCCCTTCCTAAAATCCTCTACATATGATCTGATCTGATCTACTAGAGCATTGAATGGGCACGTTAAGCCTTCTGACCCCCGGTAGTAAATAAGGGTGTCTTCTATCTCGCTTCCGTGTCACTTTCCTATCAGGCACTCTAGCCCAAATCTCCCAGCTTTCTATTTATAAGGGTTGTTTAAGACCTGGGGTCAGACACTCCCTTCCTAAAATCCTCTACATATGATCAGATCTGATCTACTAGAGCATTGAATGGGCACGTTAAGCCTTCTGACCCCCGGTAGTAAATAAGGGTGTCTTCTATCTCGCTTCCGTGTCACTTTCCTATCAGGCACTCTAGCCCAAATCTCCCAGCTTTCTATTTATAAGGGTTGTTTAAGACCTGGGGTCAGACACTCCCTTCCTAAAATCCTCTACATATGATCAGATCTGATCTACTAGAGCATTGAATGGGCACGTTAAGCCTTCTGACCCCCGGTAGTAAATAAGGGTGTCTTCTATCTCGCTTCCGTGTCACTTTCCTATCAGGCACTCTAGCCCAAATCTCCCAGCTTTCTATTTATAAGGGTTGTTTAAGACCTGGGGTCAGACACTCCCTTCCTAAAATCCTCTACATATGATCAGATCTGATCTACTAGAGCATTGAATGGGCACGTTAAGCCTTCTGACCCCCGGTAGTAAATAAGGGTGTCTTCTATCTCGCTTCCGTGTCACTTTCCTATCAGGCACTCTAGCCCAAATCTCCCAGCTTTCTATTTATAAGGGTTGTTTAAGACCTGGGGTCAGACACTCCCTTCCTAAAATCCTCTACATATGATCAGATCTGATCTACTAGAGCATTGAATGGGCACGTTAAGCCTTCTGACCCCTGGTAATAAATAAGGGCGTCTTCTACCTCGCTTCCGTGTCACTTTCCTATCAGGCATTCTAGCCCAAATTTCCCAGCTTCCTATTTCTAAGGCTTGTTTAAGACCTGGGGTCAGACACTCCCTTCCTAAAATCCTCTACATATGATCTGATCTGATCTACTAGAGCATTGAATGGGCACGTTAAGCCTTCTGACCCCCGGTAGTAAATAAGGGTGTCTTCTATCTCGCTTCCGTGTCACTTTCCTATCAGGCACTCTAGCCCAAATCTCCCAGCTTTCTATTTATAAGGGTTGTTTAAGACCTGGGGTCAGACACTCCCTTCCTAAAATCCTCTACATATGATCAGATCTGATCTACTAGAGCATTGAATGGGCACGTTAAGCCTTCTGACCCCCGGTAGTAAATAAGGGTGTCTTCTATCTCGCTTCCGTGTCACTTTCCTATCAGGCACTCTAGCCCAAATCTCCCAGCTTTCTATTTATAAGGGTTGTTTAAGACCTGGGGTCAGACACTCCCTTCCTAAAATCCTCTACATATGATCAGATCTGATCTACTAGAGCATTGAATGGGCACGTTAAGCCTTCTGACCCCCGGTAGTAAATAAGGGTGTCTTCTATCTCGCTTCCGTGTCACTTTCCTATCAGGCACTCTAGCCCAAATCTCCCAGCTTTCTATTTATAAGGGTTGTTTAAGACCTGGGGTCAGACACTCCCTTCCTAAAATCCTCTACATATGATCAGATCTGATCTACTAGAGCATTGAATGGGCACGTTAAGCCTTCTGACCCCCGGTAGTAAATAAGGGTGTCTTCTATCTCGCTTCCGTGTCACTTTCCTATCAGGCACTCTAGCCCAAATCTCCCAGCTTTCTATTTATAAGGGTTGTTTAAGACCTGGGGTCAGACACTCCCTTCCTAAAATCCTCTACATATGATCAGATCTGATCTACTAGAGCATTGAATGGGCACGTTAAGCCTTCTGACCCCCGGTAGTAAATAAGGGTGTCTTCTATCTCGCTTCCGTGTCACTTTCCTATCAGGCACTCTAGCCCAAATCTCCCAGCTTTCTATTTATAAGGGTTGTTTAAGACCTGGGGTCAGACACTCCCTTCCTAAAATCCTCTACATATGATCAGATCTGATCTACTAGAGCATTGAATGGGCACGTTAAGCCTTCTGACCCCCGGTAGTAAATAAGGGTGTCTTCTATCTCGCTTCCGTGTCACTTTCCTATCAGGCACTCTAGCCCAAATCTCCCAGCTTTCTATTTATAAGGGTTGTTTAAGACCTGGGGTCAGACACTCCCTTCCTAAAATCCTCTACATATGATCAGATCTGATCTACTAGAGCATTGAATGGGCACGTTAAGCCTTCTGACCCCCGGTAGTAAATAAGGGTGTCTTCTATCTCGCTTCCGTGTCACTTTCCTATCAGGCACTCTAGCCCAAATCTCCCAGCTTTCTATTTATAAGGGTTGTTTAAGACCTGGGGTCAGACACTCCCTTCCTAAAATCCTCTACATATGATCTGATCTGATCTACTAGAGCATTGAATGGGCACGTTAAGCCTTCTGACCCCCGGTAGTAAATAAGGGTGTCTTCTATCTCGCTTCCGTGTCACTTTCCTATCAGGCACTCTAGCCCAAATCTCCCAGCTTTCTATTTATAAGGGTTGTTTAAGACCTGGGGTCAGACACTCCCTTCCTAAAATCCTCTACATATGATCAGATCTGATCTACTAGAGCATTGAATGGGCACGTTAAGCCTTCTGACCCCCGGTAGTAAATAAGGGTGTCTTCTATCTCGCTTCCGTGTCACTTTCCTATCAGGCACTCTAGCCCAAATCTCCCAGCTTTCTATTTATAAGGGTTGTTTAAGACCTGGGGTCAGACACTCCCTTCCTAAAATCCTCTACATATGATCAGATCTGATCTACTAGAGCATTGAATGGGCACGTTAAGCCTTCTGACCCCCGGTAGTAAATAAGGGTGTCTTCTATCTCGCTTCCGTGTCACTTTCCTATCAGGCACTCTAGCCCAAATCTCCCAGCTTTCTATTTATAAGGGTTGTTTAAGACCTGGGGTCAGACACTCCCTTCCTAAAATCCTCTACATATGATCAGATCTGATCTACTAGAGCATTGAATGGGCACGTTAAGCCTTCTGACCCCCGGTAGTAAATAAGGGTGTCTTCTATCTCGCTTCCGTGTCACTTTCCTATCAGGCACTCTAGCCCAAATCTCCCAGCTTTCTATTTATAAGGGTTGTTTAAGACCTGGGGTCAGACACTCCCTTCCTAAAATCCTCTACATATGATCAGATCTGATCTACTAGAGCATTGAATGGGCACGTTAAGCCTTCTGACCCCCGGTAGTAAATAAGGGTGTCTTCTATCTCGCTTCCGTGTCACTTTCCTATCAGGCACTCTAGCCCAAATCTCCCAGCTTTCTATTTATAAGGGTTGTTTAAGACCTGGGGTCAGACACTCCCTTCCTAAAATCCTCTACATATGATCAGATCTGATCTACTAGAGCATTGAATGGGCACGTTAAGCCTTCTGACCCCCGGTAGTAAATAAGGGTGTCTTCTATCTCGCTTCCGTGTCACTTTCCTATCAGGCACTCTAGCCCAAATCTCCCAGCTTTCTATTTATAAGGGTTGTTTAAGACCTGGGGTCAGACACTCCCTTCCTAAAATCCTCTACATATGATCTGATCTGATCTACTAGAGCATTGAATGGGCACGTTAAGCCTTCTGACCCCCGGTAGTAAATAAGGGTGTCTTCTATCTCGCTTCCGTGTCACTTTCCTATCAGGCACTCTAGCCCAAATCTCCCAGCTTTCTATTTATAAGGGTTGTTTAAGACCTGGGGTCAGACACTCCCTTCCTAAAATCCTCTACATATGATCAGATCTGATCTACTAGAGCATTGAATGGGCACGTTAAGCCTTCTGACCCCCGGTAGTAAATAAGGGTGTCTTCTATCTCGCTTCCGTGTCACTTTCCTATCAGGCACTCTAGCCCAAATCTCCCAGCTTTCTATTTATAAGGGTTGTTTAAGACCTGGGGTCAGACACTCCCTTCCTAAAATCCTCTACATATGATCAGATCTGATCTACTAGAGCATTGAATGGGCACGTTAAGCCTTCTGACCCCCGGTAGTAAATAAGGGTGTCTTCTATCTCGCTTCCGTGTCACTTTCCTATCAGGCACTCTAGCCCAAATCTCCCAGCTTTCTATTTATAAGGGTTGTTTAAGACCTGGGGTCAGACACTCCCTTCCTAAAATCCTCTACATATGATCAGATCTGATCTACTAGAGCATTGAATGGGCACGTTAAGCCTTCTGACCCCCGGTAGTAAATAAGGGTGTCTTCTATCTCGCTTCCGTGTCACTTTCCTATCAGGCACTCTAGCCCAAATCTCCCAGCTTTCTATTTATAAGGGTTGTTTAAGACCTGGGGTCAGACACTCCCTTCCTAAAATCCTCTACATATGATCAGATCTGATCTACTAGAGCATTGAATGGGCACGTTAAGCCTTCTGACCCCCGGTAGTAAATAAGGGTGTCTTCTATCTCGCTTCCGTGTCACTTTCCTATCAGGCACTCTAGCCCAAATCTCCCAGCTTTCTATTTATAAGGGTTGTTTAAGACCTGGGGTCAGACACTCCCTTCCTAAAATCCTCTACATATGATCAGATCTGATCTACTAGAGCATTGAATGGGCACGTTAAGCCTTCTGACCCCCGGTAGTAAATAAGGGTGTCTTCTATCTCGCTTCCGTGTCACTTTCCTATCAGGCACTCTAGCCCAAATCTCCCAGCTTTCTATTTATAAGGGTTGTTTAAGACCTGGGGTCAGACACTCCCTTCCTAAAATCCTCTACATATGATCAGATCTGATCTACTAGAGCATTGAATGGGCACGTTAAGCCTTCTGACCCCCGGTAGTAAATAAGGGTGTCTTCTATCTCGCTTCCGTGTCACTTTCCTATCAGGCACTCTAGCCCAAATCTCCCAGCTTTCTATTTATAAGGGTTGTTTAAGACCTGGGGTCAGACACTCCCTTCCTAAAATCCTCTACATATGATCAGATCTGATCTACTAGAGCATTGAATGGGCACGTTAAGCCTTCTGACCCCCGGTAGTAAATAAGGGTGTCTTCTATCTCGCTTCCGTGTCACTTTCCTATCAGGCACTCTAGCCCAAATCTCCCAGCTTTCTATTTATAAGGGTTGTTTAAGACCTGGGGTCAGACACTCCCTTCCTAAAATCCTCTACATATGATCAGATCTGATCTACTAGAGCATTGAATGGGCACGTTAAGCCTTCTGACCCCCGGTAGTAAATAAGGGTGTCTTCTATCTCGCTTCCGTGTCACTTTCCTATCAGGCACTCTAGCCCAAATCTCCCAGCTTTCTATTTATAAGGGTTGTTTAAGACCTGGGGTCAGACACTCCCTTCCTAAAATCCTCTACATATGATCAGATCTGATCTACTAGAGCATTGAATGGGCACGTTAAGCCTTCTGACCCCCGGTAGTAAATAAGGGTGTCTTCTATCTCGCTTCCGTGTCACTTTCCTATCAGGCACTCTAGCCCAAATCTCCCAGCTTTCTATTTATAAGGGTTGTTTAAGACCTGGGGTCAGACACTCCCTTCCTAAAATCCTCTACATATGATCTGATCTGATCTACTAGAGCATTGAATGGGCACGTTAAGCCTTCTGACCCCCGGTAGTAAATAAGGGTGTCTTCTATCTCGCTTCCGTGTCACTTTCCTATCAGGCACTCTAGCCCAAATCTCCCAGCTTTCTATTTATAAGGGTTGTTTAAGACCTGGGGTCAGACACTCCCTTCCTAAAATCCTCTACATATGATCAGATCTGATCTACTAGAGCATTGAATGGGCACGTTAAGCCTTCTGACCCCCGGTAGTAAATAAGGGTGTCTTCTATCTCGCTTCCGTGTCACTTTCCTATCAGGCACTCTAGCCCAAATCTCCCAGCTTTCTATTTATAAGGGTTGTTTAAGACCTGGGGTCAGACACTCCCTTCCTAAAATCCTCTACATATGATCAGATCTGATCTACTAGAGCATTGAATGGGCACGTTAAGCCTTCTGACCCCCGGTAGTAAATAAGGGTGTCTTCTATCTCGCTTCCGTGTCACTTTCCTATCAGGCACTCTAGCCCAAATCTCCCAGCTTTCTATTTATAAGGGTTGTTTAAGACCTGGGGTCAGACACTCCCTTCCTAAAATCCTCTACATATGATCAGATCTGATCTACTAGAGCATTGAATGGGCACGTTAAGCCTTCTGACCCCCGGTAGTAAATAAGGGTGTCTTCTATCTCGCTTCCGTGTCACTTTCCTATCAGGCACTCTAGCCCAAATCTCCCAGCTTTCTATTTATAAGGGTTGTTTAAGACCTGGGGTCAGACACTCCCTTCCTAAAATCCTCTACATATGATCAGATCTGATCTACTAGAGCATTGAATGGGCACGTTAAGCCTTCTGACCCCCGGTAGTAAATAAGGGTGTCTTCTATCTCGCTTCCGTGTCACTTTCCTATCAGGCACTCTAGCCCAAATCTCCCAGCTTTCTATTTATAAGGGTTGTTTAAGACCTGGGGTCAGACACTCCCTTCCTAAAATCCTCTACATATGATCAGATCTGATCTACTAGAGCATTGAATGGGCACGTTAAGCCTTCTGACCCCCGGTAGTAAATAAGGGTGTCTTCTATCTCGCTTCCGTGTCACTTTCCTATCAGGCACTCTAGCCCAAATCTCCCAGCTTTCTATTTATAAGGGTTGTTTAAGACCTGGGGTCAGACACTCCCTTCCTAAAATCCTCTACATATGATCTGATCTGATCTACTAGAGCATTGAATGGGCACGTTAAGCCTTCTGACCCCCGGTAGTAAATAAGGGTGTCTTCTATCTCGCTTCCGTGTCACTTTCCTATCAGGCACTCTAGCCCAAATCTCCCAGCTTTCTATTTATAAGGGTTGTTTAAGACCTGGGGTCAGACACTCCCTTCCTAAAATCCTCTACATATGATCAGATCTGATCTACTAGAGCATTGAATGGGCACGTTAAGCCTTCTGACCCCCGGTAGTAAATAAGGGTGTCTTCTATCTCGCTTCCGTGTCACTTTCCTATCAGGCACTCTAGCCCAAATCTCCCAGCTTTCTATTTATAAGGGTTGTTTAAGACCTGGGGTCAGACACTCCCTTCCTAAAATCCTCTACATATGATCAGATCTGATCTACTAGAGCATTGAATGGGCACGTTAAGCCTTCTGACCCCCGGTAGTAAATAAGGGTGTCTTCTATCTCGCTTCCGTGTCACTTTCCTATCAGGCACTCTAGCCCAAATCTCCCAGCTTTCTATTTATAAGGGTTGTTTAAGACCTGGGGTCAGACACTCCCTTCCTAAAATCCTCTACATATGATCAGATCTGATCTACTAGAGCATTGAATGGGCACGTTAAGCCTTCTGACCCCCGGTAGTAAATAAGGGTGTCTTCTATCTCGCTTCCGTGTCACTTTCCTATCAGGCACTCTAGCCCAAATCTCCCAGCTTTCTATTTATAAGGGTTGTTTAAGACCTGGGGTCAGACACTCCCTTCCTAAAATCCTCTACATATGATCAGATCTGATCTACTAGAGCATTGAATGGGCACGTTAAGCCTTCTGACCCCCGGTAGTAAATAAGGGTGTCTTCTATCTCGCTTCCGTGTCACTTTCCTATCAGGCACTCTAGCCCAAATCTCCCAGCTTTCTATTTATAAGGGTTGTTTAAGACCTGGGGTCAGACACTCCCTTCCTAAAATCCTCTACATATGATCAGATCTGATCTACTAGAGCATTGAATGGGCACGTTAAGCCTTCTGACCCCCGGTAGTAAATAAGGGTGTCTTCTATCTCGCTTCCGTGTCACTTTCCTATCAGGCACTCTAGCCCAAATCTCCCAGCTTTCTATTTATAAGGGTTGTTTAAGACCTGGGGTCAGACACTCCCTTCCTAAAATCCTCTACATATGATCAGATCTGATCTACTAGAGCATTGAATGGGCACGTTAAGCCTTCTGACCCCCGGTAGTAAATAAGGGTGTCTTCTATCTCGCTTCCGTGTCACTTTCCTATCAGGCACTCTAGCCCAAATCTCCCAGCTTTCTATTTATAAGGGTTGTTTAAGACCTGGGGTCAGACACTCCCTTCCTAAAATCCTCTACATATGATCTGATCTGATCTACTAGAGCATTGAATGGGCACGTTAAGCCTTCTGACCCCCGGTAGTAAATAAGGGTGTCTTCTATCTCGCTTCCGTGTCACTTTCCTATCAGGCACTCTAGCCCAAATCTCCCAGCTTTCTATTTATAAGGGTTGTTTAAGACCTGGGGTCAGACACTCCCTTCCTAAAATCCTCTACATATGATCAGATCTGATCTACTAGAGCATTGAATGGGCACGTTAAGCCTTCTGACCCCCGGTAGTAAATAAGGGTGTCTTCTATCTCGCTTCCGTGTCACTTTCCTATCAGGCACTCTAGCCCAAATCTCCCAGCTTTCTATTTATAAGGGTTGTTTAAGACCTGGGGTCAGACACTCCCTTCCTAAAATCCTCTACATATGATCAGATCTGATCTACTAGAGCATTGAATGGGCACGTTAAGCCTTCTGACCCCCGGTAGTAAATAAGGGTGTCTTCTATCTCGCTTCCGTGTCACTTTCCTATCAGGCACTCTAGCCCAAATCTCCCAGCTTTCTATTTATAAGGGTTGTTTAAGACCTGGGGTCAGACACTCCCTTCCTAAAATCCTCTACATATGATCTGATCTGATCTACTAGAGCATTGAATGGGCACGTTAAGCCTTCTGACCCCCGGTAGTAAATAAGGGTGTCTTCTATCTCGCTTCCGTGTCACTTTCCTATCAGGCACTCTAGCCCAAATCTCCCAGCTTTCTATTTATAAGGGTTGTTTAAGACCTGGGGTCAGACACTCCCTTCCTAAAATCCTCTACATATGATCAGATCTGATCTACTAGAGCATTGAATGGGCACGTTAAGCCTTCTGACCCCCGGTAGTAAATAAGGGTGTCTTCTATCTCGCTTCCGTGTCACTTTCCTATCAGGCACTCTAGCCCAAATCTCCCAGCTTTCTATTTATAAGGGTTGTTTAAGACCTGGGGTCAGACACTCCCTTCCTAAAATCCTCTACATATGATCTGATCTGATCTACTAGAGCATTGAATGGGCACGTTAAGCCTTCTGACCCCCGGTAGTAAATAAGGGTGTCTTCTATCTCGCTTCCGTGTCACTTTCCTATCAGGCACTCTAGCCCAAATCTCCCAGCTTTCTATTTATAAGGGTTGTTTAAGACCTGGGGTCAGACACTCCCTTCCTAAAATCCTCTACATATGATCTGATCTGATCTACTAGAGCATTGAATGGGCACGTTAAGCCTTCTGACCCCCGGTAGTAAATAAGGGTGTCTTCTATCTCGCTTCCGTGTCACTTTCCTATCAGGCACTCTAGCCCAAATCTCCCAGCTTTCTATTTATAAGGGTTGTTTAAGACCTGGGGTCAGACACTCCCTTCCTAAAATCCTCTACATATGATCAGATCTGATCTACTAGAGCATTGAATGGGCACGTTAAGCCTTCTGACCCCCGGTAGTAAATAAGGGTGTCTTCTATCTCGCTTCCGTGTCACTTTCCTATCAGGCACTCTAGCCCAAATCTCCCAGCTTTCTATTTATAAGGGTTGTTTAAGACCTGGGGTCAGACACTCCCTTCCTAAAATCCTCTACATATGATCTGATCTGATCTACTAGAGCATTGAATGGGCACGTTAAGCCTTCTGACCCCCGGTAGTAAATAAGGGTGTCTTCTATCTCGCTTCCGTGTCACTTTCCTATCAGGCACTCTAGCCCAAATCTCCCAGCTTTCTATTTATAAGGGTTGTTTAAGACCTGGGGTCAGACACTCCCTTCCTAAAATCCTCTACATATGATCTGATCTGATCTACTAGAGCATTGAATGGGCACGTTAAGCCTTCTGACCCCCGGTAGTAAATAAGGGTGTCTTCTATCTCGCTTCCGTGTCACTTTCCTATCAGGCACTCTAGCCCAAATCTCCCAGCTTTCTATTTATAAGGGTTGTTTAAGACCTGGGGTCAGACACTCCCTTCCTAAAATCCTCTACATATGATCAGATCTGATCTACTAGAGCATTGAATGGGCACGTTAAGCCTTCTGACCCCCGGTAGTAAATAAGGGTGTCTTCTATCTCGCTTCCGTGTCACTTTCCTATCAGGCACTCTAGCCCAAATCTCCCAGCTTTCTATTTATAAGGGTTGTTTAAGACCTGGGGTCAGACACTCCCTTCCTAAAATCCTCTACATATGATCAGATCTGATCTACTAGAGCATTGAATGGGCACGTTAAGCCTTCTGACCCCCGGTAGTAAATAAGGGTGTCTTCTATCTCGCTTCCGTGTCACTTTCCTATCAGGCACTCTAGCCCAAATCTCCCAGCTTTCTATTTATAAGGGTTGTTTAAGACCTGGGGTCAGACACTCCCTTCCTAAAATCCTCTACATATGATCAGATCTGATCTACTAGAGCATTGAATGGGCACGTTAAGCCTTCTGACCCCCGGTAGTAAATAAGGGTGTCTTCTATCTCGCTTCCGTGTCACTTTCCTATCAGGCACTCTAGCCCAAATCTCCCAGCTTTCTATTTATAAGGGTTGTTTAAGACCTGGGGTCAGACACTCCCTTCCTAAAATCCTCTACATATGATCAGATCTGATCTACTAGAGCATTGAATGGGCACGTTAAGCCTTCTGACCCCCGGTAGTAAATAAGGGTGTCTTCTATCTCGCTTCCGTGTCACTTTCCTATCAGGCACTCTAGCCCAAATCTCCCAGCTTTCTATTTATAAGGGTTGTTTAAGACCTGGGGTCAGACACTCCCTTCCTAAAATCCTCTACATATGATCAGATCTGATCTACTAGAGCATTGAATGGGCACGTTAAGCCTTCTGACCCCCGGTAGTAAATAAGGGTGTCTTCTATCTCGCTTCCGTGTCACTTTCCTATCAGGCACTCTAGCCCAAATCTCCCAGCTTTCTATTTATAAGGGTTGTTTAAGACCTGGGGTCAGACACTCCCTTCCTAAAATCCTCTACATATGATCAGATCTGATCTACTAGAGCATTGAATGGGCACGTTAAGCCTTCTGACCCCCGGTAGTAAATAAGGGTGTCTTCTATCTCGCTTCCGTGTCACTTTCCTATCAGGCACTCTAGCCCAAATCTCCCAGCTTTCTATTTATAAGGGTTGTTTAAGACCTGGGGTCAGACACTCACCTTCCTAAAATCCTCTACATATGATCAGATCTGATCTACTAGAGCATTGAATGGGCACGTTAAGCCTTCTGACCCCCGGTAGTAAATAAGGGTGTCTTCTATCTCGCTTCCGTGTCACTTTCCTATCAGGCACTCTAGCCCAAATCTCCCAGCTTTCTATTTATAAGGGTTGTTTAAGACCTGGGGTCAGACACTCCCTTCCTAAAATCCTCTACATATGATCAGATCTGATCTACTAGAGCATTGAATGGGCACGTTAAGCCTTCTGACCCCCGGTAGTAAATAAGGGTGTCTTCTATCTCGCTTCCGTGTCACTTTCCTATCAGGCACTCTAGCCCAAATCTCCCAGCTTTCTATTTATAAGGGTTGTTTAAGACCTGGGGTCAGACACTCCCTTCCTAAAATCCTCTACATATGATCAGATCTGATCTACTAGAGCATTGAATGGGCACGTTAAGCCTTCTGACCCCCGGTAGTAAATAAGGGTGTCTTCTATCTCGCTTCCGTGTCACTTTCCTATCAGGCACTCTAGCCCAAATCTCCCAGCTTTCTATTTATAAGGGTTGTTTAAGACCTGGGGTCAGACACTCCCTTCCTAAAATCCTCTACATATGATCAGATCTGATCTACTAGAGCATTGAATGGGCACGTTAAGCCTTCTGACCCCCGGTAGTAAATAAGGGTGTCTTCTATCTCGCTTCCGTGTCACTTTCCTATCAGGCACTCTAGCCCAAATCTCCCAGCTTTCTATTTATAAGGGTTGTTTAAGACCTGGGGTCAGACACTCCCTTCCTAAAATCCTCTACATATGATCAGATCTGATCTACTAGAGCATTGAATGGGCACGTTAAGCCTTCTGACCCCCGGTAGTAAATAAGGGTGTCTTCTATCTCGCTTCCGTGTCACTTTCCTATCAGGCACTCTAGCCCAAATCTCCCAGCTTTCTATTTATAAGGGTTGTTTAAGACCTGGGGTCAGACACTCCCTTCCTAAAATCCTCTACATATGATCTGATCTGATCTACTAGAGCATTGAATGGGCACGTTAAGCCTTCTGACCCCCGGTAGTAAATAAGGGTGTCTTCTATCTCGCTTCCGTGTCACTTTCCTATCAGGCACTCTAGCCCAAATCTCCCAGCTTTCTATTTATAAGGGTTGTTTAAGACCTGGGGTCAGACACTCCCTTCCTAAAATCCTCTACATATGATCAGATCTGATCTACTAGAGCATTGAATGGGCACGTTAAGCCTTCTGACCCCTGGTAGTAAATAAGGGTGTCTTCTATCTCGCTTCCGTGTCACTTTCCTATCAGGCACTCTAGCCCAAATCTCCCAGCTTTCTATTTATAAGGGTTGTTTAAGACCTGGGGTCAGACACTCCCTTCCTAAAATCCTCTACATATGATCTGATCTGATCTACTAGAGCATTGAATGGGCACGTTAAGCCTTCTGACCCCCGGTAGTAAATAAGGGTGTCTTCTATCTCGCTTCCGTGTCACTTTCCTATCAGGCACTCTAGCCCAAATCTCCCAGCTTTCTATTTATAAGGGTTGTTTAAGACCTGGGGTCAGACACTCCCTTCCTAAAATCCTCTACATATGATCAGATCTGATCTACTAGAGCATTGAATGGGCACGTTAAGCCTTCTGACCCCCGGTAGTAAATAAGGGTGTCTTCTATCTCGCTTCCGTGTCACTTTCCTATCAGGCACTCTAGCCCAAATCTCCCAGCTTTCTATTTATAAGGGTTGTTTAAGACCTGGGGTCAGACACTCCCTTCCTAAAATCCTCTACATATGATCAGATCTGATCTACTAGAGCATTGAATGGGCACGTTAAGCCTTCTGACCCCCGGTAGTAAATAAGGGTGTCTTCTATCTCGCTTCCGTGTCACTTTCCTATCAGGCACTCTAGCCCAAATCTCCCAGCTTTCTATTTATAAGGGTTGTTTAAGACCTGGGGTCAGACACTCCCTTCCTAAAATCCTCTACATATGATCAGATCTGATCTACTAGAGCATTGAATGGGCACGTTAAGCCTTCTGACCCCCGGTAGTAAATAAGGGTGTCTTCTATCTCGCTTCCGTGTCACTTTCCTATCAGGCACTCTAGCCCAAATCTCCCAGCTTTCTATTTATAAGGGTTGTTTAAGACCTGGGGTCAGACACTCCCTTCCTAAAATCCTCTACATATGATCAGATCTGATCTACTAGAGCATTGAATGGGCACGTTAAGCCTTCTGACCCCCGGTAGTAAATAAGGGTGTCTTCTATCTCGCTTCCGTGTCACTTTCCTATCAGGCACTCTAGCCCAAATCTCCCAGCTTTCTATTTATAAGGGTTGTTTAAGACCTGGGGTCAGACACTCCCTTCCTAAAATCCTCTACATATGATCAGATCTGATCTACTAGAGCATTGAATGGGCACGTTAAGCCTTCTGACCCCCGGTAGTAAATAAGGGTGTCTTCTATCTCGCTTCCGTGTCACTTTCCTATCAGGCACTCTAGCCCAAATCTCCCAGCTTTCTATTTATAAGGGTTGTTTAAGACCTGGGGTCAGACACTCCCTTCCTAAAATCCTCTACATATGATCAGATCTGATCTACTAGAGCATTGAATGGGCACGTTAAGCCTTCTGACCCCCGGTAGTAAATAAGGGTGTCTTCTATCTCGCTTCCGTGTCACTTTCCTATCAGGCACTCTAGCCCAAATCTCCCAGCTTTCTATTTATAAGGGTTGTTTAAGACCTGGGGTCAGACACTCCCTTCCTAAAATCCTCTACATATGATCAGATCTGATCTACTAGAGCATTGAATGGGCACGTTAAGCCTTCTGACCCCCGGTAGTAAATAAGGGTGTCTTCTATCTCGCTTCCGTGTCACTTTCCTATCAGGCACTCTAGCCCAAATCTCCCAGCTTTCTATTTATAAGGGTTGTTTAAGACCTGGGGTCAGACACTCCCTTCCTAAAATCCTCTACATATGATCAGATCTGATCTACTAGAGCATTGAATGGGCACGTTAAGCCTTCTGACCCCCGGTAGTAAATAAGGGTGTCTTCTATCTCGCTTCCGTGTCACTTTCCTATCAGGCACTCTAGCCCAAATCTCCCAGCTTTCTATTTATAAGGGTTGTTTAAGACCTGGGGTCAGACACTCCCTTCCTAAAATCCTCTACATATGATCAGATCTGATCTACTAGAGCATTGAATGGGCACGTTAAGCCTTCTGACCCCCGGTAGTAAATAAGGGTGTCTTCTATCTCGCTTCCGTGTCACTTTCCTATCAGGCACTCTAGCCCAAATCTCCCAGCTTTCTATTTATAAGGGTTGTTTAAGACCTGGGGTCAGACACTCCCTTCCTAAAATCCTCTACATATGATCAGATCTGATCTACTAGAGCATTGAATGGGCACGTTAAGCCTTCTGACCCCCGGTAGTAAATAAGGGTGTCTTCTATCTCGCTTCCGTGTCACTTTCCTATCAGGCACTCTAGCCCAAATCTCCCAGCTTTCTATTTATAAGGGTTGTTTAAGACCTGGGGTCAGACACTCCCTTCCTAAAATCCTCTACATATGATCAGATCTGATCTACTAGAGCATTGAATGGGCACGTTAAGCCTTCTGACCCCCGGTAGTAAATAAGGGTGTCTTCTATCTCGCTTCCGTGTCACTTTCCTATCAGGCACTCTAGCCCAAATCTCCCAGCTTTCTATTTATAAGGGTTGTTTAAGACCTGGGGTCAGACACTCCCTTCCTAAAATCCTCTACATATGATCAGATCTGATCTACTAGAGCATTGAATGGGCACGTTAAGCCTTCTGACCCCCGGTAGTAAATAAGGGTGTCTTCTATCTCGCTTCCGTGTCACTTTCCTATCAGGCACTCTAGCCCAAATCTCCCAGCTTTCTATTTATAAGGGTTGTTTAAGACCTGGGGTCAGACACTCCCTTCCTAAAATCCTCTACATATGATCAGATCTGATCTACTAGAGCATTGAATGGGCACGTTAAGCCTTCTGACCCCCGGTAGTAAATAAGGGTGTCTTCTATCTCGCTTCCGTGTCACTTTCCTATCAGGCACTCTAGCCCAAATCTCCCAGCTTTCTATTTATAAGGGTTGTTTAAGACCTGGGGTCAGACACTCCCTTCCTAAAATCCTCTACATATGATCAGATCTGATCTACTAGAGCATTGAATGGGCACGTTAAGCCTTCTGACCCCCGGTAGTAAATAAGGGTGTCTTCTATCTCGCTTCCGTGTCACTTTCCTATCAGGCACTCTAGCCCAAATCTCCCAGCTTTCTATTTATAAGGGTTGTTTAAGACCTGGGGTCAGACACTCCCTTCCTAAAATCCTCTACATATGATCAGATCTGATCTACTAGAGCATTGAATGGGCACGTTAAGCCTTCTGACCCCCGGTAGTAAATAAGGGTGTCTTCTATCTCGCTTCCGTGTCACTTTCCTATCAGGCACTCTAGCCCAAATCTCCCAGCTTTCTATTTATAAGGGTTGTTTAAGACCTGGGGTCAGACACTCCCTTCCTAAAATCCTCTACATATGATCAGATCTGATCTACTAGAGCATTGAATGGGCACGTTAAGCCTTCTGACCCCCGGTAGTAAATAAGGGTGTCTTCTATCTCGCTTCCGTGTCACTTTCCTATCAGGCACTCTAGCCCAAATCTCCCAGCTTTCTATTTATAAGGGTTGTTTAAGACCTGGGGTCAGACACTCCCTTCCTAAAATCCTCTACATATGATCAGATCTGATCTACTAGAGCATTGAATGGGCACGTTAAGCCTTCTGACCCCCGGTAGTAAATAAGGGTGTCTTCTATCTCGCTTCCGTGTCACTTTCCTATCAGGCACTCTAGCCCAAATCTCCCAGCTTTCTATTTATAAGGGTTGTTTAAGACCTGGGGTCAGACACTCCCTTCCTAAAATCCTCTACATATGATCAGATCTGATCTACTAGAGCATTGAATGGGCACGTTAAGCCTTCTGACCCCCGGTAGTAAATAAGGGTGTCTTCTATCTCGCTTCCGTGTCACTTTCCTATCAGGCACTCTAGCCCAAATCTCCCAGCTTTCTATTTATAAGGGTTGTTTAAGACCTGGGGTCAGACACTCCCTTCCTAAAATCCTCTACATATGATCAGATCTGATCTACTAGAGCATTGAATGGGCACGTTAAGCCTTCTGACCCCCGGTAGTAAATAAGGGTGTCTTCTATCTCGCTTCCGTGTCACTTTCCTATCAGGCACTCTAGCCCAAATCTCCCAGCTTTCTATTTATAAGGGTTGTTTAAGACCTGGGGTCAGACACTCCCTTCCTAAAATCCTCTACATATGATCAGATCTGATCTACTAGAGCATTGAATGGGCACGTTAAGCCTTCTGACCCCCGGTAGTAAATAAGGGTGTCTTCTATCTCGCTTCCGTGTCACTTTCCTATCAGGCACTCTAGCCCAAATCTCCCAGCTTTCTATTTATAAGGGTTGTTTAAGACCTGGGGTCAGACACTCCCTTCCTAAAATCCTCTACATATGATCAGATCTGATCTACTAGAGCATTGAATGGGCACGTTAAGCCTTCTGACCCCCGGTAGTAAATAAGGGTGTCTTCTATCTCGCTTCCGTGTCACTTTCCTATCAGGCACTCTAGCCCAAATCTCCCAGCTTTCTATTTATAAGGGTTGTTTAAGACCTGGGGTCAGACACTCCCTTCCTAAAATCCTCTACATATGATCAGATCTGATCTACTAGAGCATTGAATGGGCACGTTAAGCCTTCTGACCCCCGGTAGTAAATAAGGGTGTCTTCTATCTCGCTTCCGTGTCACTTTCCTATCAGGCACTCTAGCCCAAATCTCCCAGCTTTCTATTTATAAGGGTTGTTTAAGACCTGGGGTCAGACACTCCCTTCCTAAAATCCTCTACATATGATCAGATCTGATCTACTAGAGCATTGAATGGGCACGTTAAGCCTTCTGACCCCCGGTAGTAAATAAGGGTGTCTTCTATCTCGCTTCCGTGTCACTTTCCTATCAGGCACTCTAGCCCAAATCTCCCAGCTTTCTATTTATAAGGGTTGTTTAAGACCTGGGGTCAGACACTCCCTTCCTAAAATCCTCTACATATGATCAGATCTGATCTACTAGAGCATTGAATGGGCACGTTAAGCCTTCTGACCCCCGGTAGTAAATAAGGGTGTCTTCTATCTCGCTTCCGTGTCACTTTCCTATCAGGCACTCTAGCCCAAATCTCCCAGCTTTCTATTTATAAGGGTTGTTTAAGACCTGGGGTCAGACACTCCCTTCCTAAAATCCTCTACATATGATCTGATCTGATCTACTAGAGCATTGAATGGGCACGTTAAGCCTTCTGACCCCCGGTAGTAAATAAGGGTGTCTTCTATCTCGCTTCCGTGTCACTTTCCTATCAGGCACTCTAGCCCAAATTTCCCAGCTTTCTATTTATAAGGGTTGTTTAAGACCTGGGGTCAGACACTCCCTTCCTAAAATCCTCTACATATGATCTGATCTGATCTACTAGAGCATTGAATGGGCACGTTAAGCCTTCTGACCCCCGGTAGTAAATAAGGGTGTCTTCTATCTCGCTTCCGTGTCACTTTCCTATCAGGCACTCTAGCCCAAATCTCCCAGCTTTCTATTTATAAGGGTTGTTTAAGACCTGGGGTCAGACACTCCCTTCCTAAAATCCTCTACATATGATCAGATCTGATCTACTAGAGCATTGAATGGGCACGTTAAGCCTTCTGACCCCCGGTAGTAAATAAGGGTGTCTTCTATCTCGCTTCCGTGTCACTTTCCTATCAGGCACTCTAGCCCAAATCTCCCAGCTTTCTATTTATAAGGGTTGTTTAAGACCTGGGGTCAGACACTCCCTTCCTAAAATCCTCTACATATGATCAGATCTGATCTACTAGAGCATTGAATGGGCACGTTAAGCCTTCTGACCCCCGGTAGTAAATAAGGGTGTCTTCTATCTCGCTTCCGTGTCACTTTCCTATCAGGCACTCTAGCCCAAATCTCCCAGCTTTCTATTTATAAGGGTTGTTTAAGACCTGGGGTCAGACACTCCCTTCCTAAAATCCTCTACATATGATCAGATCTGATCTACTAGAGCATTGAATGGGCACGTTAAGCCTTCTGACCCCCGGTAGTAAATAAGGGTGTCTTCTATCTCGCTTCCGTGTCACTTTCCTATCAGGCACTCTAGCCCAAATCTCCCAGCTTTCTATTTATAAGGGTTGTTTAAGACCTGGGGTCAGACACTCCCTTCCTAAAATCCTCTACATATGATCAGATCTGATCTACTAGAGCATTGAATGGGCACGTTAAGCCTTCTGACCCCTGGTAGTAAATAAGGGTGTCTTCTACCTCGCTTCCGTGTCACTTTCCTATCGGGCACTCTAGCCCAAATCTCCCAGCTTTCTATTTATAAGGGTTGTTTAAGACCTGGGGTCAGACACTCCCTTCCTAAAATCCTCTACATATGATCTGATCTGATCTACTAGAGCATTGAATGGGCACGTTAAGCCTTCTGACCCCCGGTAGTAAATAAGGGTGTCTTCTATCTCGCTTCCGTGTCACTTTCCTATCAGGCACTCTAGCCCAAATCTCCCAGCTTTCTATTTATAAGGGTTGTTTAAGACCTGGGGTCAGACACTCCCTTCCTAAAATCCTCTACATATGATCAGATCTGATCTACTAGAGCATTGAATGGGCACGTTAAGCCTTCTGACCCCCGGTAGTAAATAAGGGTGTCTTCTATCTCGCTTCCGTGTCACTTTCCTATCAGGCACTCTAGCCCAAATCTCCCAGCTTTCTATTTATAAGGGTTGTTTAAGACCTGGGGTCAGACACTCCCTTCCTAAAATCCTCTACATATGATCAGATCTGATCTACTAGAGCATTGAATGGGCACGTTAAGCCTTCTGACCCCCGGTAGTAAATAAGGGTGTCTTCTATCTCGCTTCCGTGTCACTTTCCTATCAGGCACTCTAGCCCAAATCTCCCAGCTTTCTATTTATAAGGGTTGTTTAAGACCTGGGGTCAGACACTCCCTTCCTAAAATCCTCTACATATGATCAGATCTGATCTACTAGAGCATTGAATGGGCACGTTAAGCCTTCTGACCCCCGGTAGTAAATAAGGGTGTCTTCTATCTCGCTTCCGTGTCACTTTCCTATCAGGCACTCTAGCCCAAATCTCCCAGCTTTCTATTTCTAAGGGTTGTTTAAGACCTGGGGTCAGACACTCCCTTCCTAAAATCCTCTACATATGATCAGATCTGATCTACTAGAGCATTGAATGGGCACGTTAAGCCTTCTGACCCCCGGTAGTAAATAAGGGTGTCTTCTATCTCGCTTCCGTGTCACTTTCCTATCAGGCACTCTAGCCCAAATCTCCCAGCTTTCTATTTATAAGGGTTGTTTAAGACCTGGGGTCAGACACTCCCTTCCTAAAATCCTCTACATATGATCAGATCTGATCTACTAGAGCATTGAATGGGCACGTTAAGCCTTCTGACCCCCGGTAGTAAATAAGGGTGTCTTCTATCTCGCTTCCGTGTCACTTTCCTATCAGGCACTCTAGCCCAAATCTCCCAGCTTTCTATTTATAAGGGTTGTTTAAGACCTGGGGTCAGACACTCCCTTCCTAAAATCCTCTACATATGATCAGATCTGATCTACTAGAGCATTGAATGGGCACGTTAAGCCTTCTGACCCCCGGTAGTAAATAAGGGTGTCTTCTATCTCGCTTCCGTGTCACTTTCCTATCAGGCACTCTAGCCCAAATCTCCCAGCTTTCTATTTATAAGGGTTGTTTAAGACCTGGGGTCAGACACTCCCTTCCTAAAATCCTCTACATATGATCAGATCTGATCTACTAGAGCATTGAATGGGCACGTTAAGCCTTCTGACCCCCGGTAGTAAATAAGGGTGTCTTCTATCTCGCTTCCGTGTCACTTTCCTATCAGGCACTCTAGCCCAAATCTCCCAGCTTTCTATTTATAAGGGTTGTTTAAGACCTGGGGTCAGACACTCCCTTCCTAAAATCCTCTACATATGATCTGATCTGATCTACTAGAGCATTGAATGGGCACGTTAAGCCTTCTGACCCCCGGTAGTAAATAAGGATGTCTTCTATCTCGCTTCCGTGTCACTTTCCTATCAGGCACTCTAGCCCAAATCTCCCAGCTTTCTATTTATAAGGGTTGTTTAAGACCTGGGGTCAGACACTCCCTTCCTAAAATCCTCTACATATGATCAGATCTGATCTACTAGAGCATTGAATGGGCACGTTAAGCCTTCTGACCCCCGGTAGTAAATAAGGGTGTCTTCTATCTCGCTTCCGTGTCACTTTCCTATCAGGCACTCTAGCCCAAATCTCCCAGCTTTCTATTTATAAGGGTTGTTTAAGACCTGGGGTCAGACACTCCCTTCCTAAAATCCTCTACATATGATCTGATCTGATCTAGTAGAGCATTGAATGGGCACGTTAAGCCTTCTGACCGCCGGTAGTAAATAAGGGTGTCTTCTATCTCGCTTCCGTGTCACTTTCCTATCAGGCACTCTAGCCCAAATCTCCCAGCTTTCTATTTATAAGGGTTGTTTAAGACCTGGGGTCAGACACTCCCTTCCTAAAATCCTCTACATATGATCAGATCTGATCTACTAGAGCATTGAATGGGCACGTTAAGCCTTCTGACCCCCGGTAGTAAATAAGGGCGTCTTCTATCTCGCTTCCGTGTCACTTTCCTATCAGGCATTCTAGCCCAAATCTCCCAGCTTTCCTATTTCTAAGGCTTGTTTAAGACCTGGGGTCAGACACTCCCTTCCTAAAATCCTCTACATATGATCTGATCTGATCTACTAGAGCATTGAATGGGCACGTTAAGCCTTCTGACCCCCGGTAGTAAATAAGGGTGTCTTCTATCTCGCTTCCGTGTCACTTTCCTATCAGGCACTCTAGCCCAAATCTCCCAGCTTTCTATTTATAAGGGTTGTTTAAGACCTGGGGTCAGACACTCCCTTCCTAAAATCCTCTACATATGATCAGATCTGATCTACTAGAGCATTGAATGGGCACGTTAAGCCTTCTGACCCCCGGTAGTAAATAAGGGTGTCTTCTATCTCGCTTCCGTGTCACTTTCCTATCAGGCACTCTAGCCCAAATCTCCCAGCTTTCTATTTATAAGGGTTGTTTAAGACCTGGGGTCAGACACTCCCTTCCTAAAATCCTCTACATATGATCAGATCTGATCTACTAGAGCATTGAATGGGCACGTTAAGCCTTCTGACCCCCGGTAGTAAATAAGGGTGTCTTCTATCTCGCTTCCGTGTCACTTTCCTATCAGGCACTCTAGCCCAAATCTCCCAGCTTTCTATTTATAAGGGTTGTTTAAGACCTGGGGTCAGACACTCCCTTCCTAAAATCCTCTACATATGATCAGATCTGATCTACTAGAGCATTGAATGGGCACGTTAAGCCTTCTGACCCCCGGTAGTAAATAAGGGTGTCTTCTATCTCGCTTCCGTGTCACTTTCCTATCAGGCACTCTAGCCCAAATCTCCCAGCTTTCTATTTATAAGGGTTGTTTAAGACCTGGGGTCAGACACTCCCTTCCTAAAATCCTCTACATATGATCAGATCTGATCTACTAGAG